>VRLP01003616.1:0-61357 GCA_009660295.1 Lophius piscatorius | reverse complement strand
GGCGCTTTCAAACAAATCTTACTTGACAACAACTAGCAAACACATTTCTTCCTAACATAGAGCTTTAATACAAATCTTTATTCACAACTGCTAGCAAACAAACGTCTTGCTTACATGGAGCTATCAAACTAATCTTTATTGACAACTGCTAGCAAACACAATTCTTCCTTACATGGAGCTATCAAACTAATCTTTATTGACAACTGCTAGCAAACACAATTCTTCCTTACATAGAGCTTTAAAACAAATCTTTATTGACAACTGCTAGCAAACACAATTCTTCCTTACATGGCGCTTTCAAACAAATCTTTATTGACAACTACTAGTAAAAAAAGACATCTTCCTTACGTAGCGCTTTCAAACAAATCTTTATTGACAACTACTAGTAAAAAAAGACATCTTCCTTACGTGAAGCTTTCAAACAAATCTTTATTGACAACTACTAGTAAAAAAAGACATCTTCCTTACGTGGCGCTTTCAAACAAATCTTACTTGACAACAACTAGCAAACACATTTCTTCCTAACATAGAGCTTTAATACAAATCTTTATTCACAACTGCTAGCAAACAAACTTCTTCCTAACATAGAGCTTTAATACAAATCTTTATTGACAACTACTAGTAAAAATAATGTTTTCCTTACTTGAAGCTTTCAACTAACCTTTATTGACAACTGTCACTACTAATGGACTGCAGGAACAGACTGTACACCGTGAGTCATGAGCTATACTCGTACAGCATGAGTTGGAATCAAACAAATACAAATCTAAGGTCTTTCAGTGTACGCCCAATTACAACAATTACTCATCAGTGTTCACGCAGAAATGCTGGACACTTCAGTCATGGTCTGTAATAGTGGAATGAAGAAGTGGAAGGACATGTTATGTAGACCATTAACAGAAGAGAAGGGCTTGTATTCATTGTTTGGCGTTCACCCAAGTGACGTTTGCACGAGCAGTTGCAAAAATTTGCATTACAATCAGTGTGAACTTAAGATAAGGAGGGATTCAGTGCTGGGGATTGAAGCGAGGGAACATTTTCTTATTTACTTTTACATTTGGGAGGCAGTTAGCACAGTTGCTTCACAGCAAGAAGGTCCTGAGTTCAAATCCAATCTCTGGCCTTGGGGCGTTTCTACATGGAGTGTTGCATGTTCTCGCCATGTTTGCATCCTGGTACTCTGACTTCCTCCCACAGTCCAAAAACATGAAATGTGGGTGAATTGGTGAAGCTAAATTACACAACATGCGCATAACAAGCTTCTCTCCCAATGTCAGTTGGGATTGGCAACCCCCCCCCTATGACCCTGGACAGGATAAGCAGTCTACCAAAATGAACTTGACGTGTCCCAAACCCCGTAAGTCTAGTACATTTATTCTATTTACACACAAAAACATCAAGCATTTACCGAACGAAAAGAATAACTAACCAAGAAACCGCTTAATTGTATTGGATTAACCTTGTTTGCCTGGAGAGCGTTGTTAATAACAGTGTAATAACTGTCCTCCTACATGCACGACCAAGTAAGACCAGTCAACAGACCTTCCCCGTTAAATTTGCCTGGAAGGCTGGAAAAAATGAGCTGCAAACAAAACGTTCAGAAGGGTTTCAAGCGATGTGAAGGTTGAGGCAAGCCAGGCTTTCGGCTCTCTGTCAGCGAAGGACACCGCTGAAAAGGGAAACAGGCACAACTTAATGAGGCACTTAAGGGCGCCCTCACTATTTAGGTTTCATTATTTTTATTCTAAATCCTTCACAGCCCTCATCTGTTGCTCATTCAGAGAGAGCTTATTTATTAGCATGAGTCACGGAGACGGAAAAAAGATCAGCCCGATGACAAATACGATTAATATCCACATAATATCTCATTCTCAAACTGATCGAGTGTCTTTTGTCAACATTGTTTGACAACATGAATTAATCAAGCGATCGAGGAAGTGCGGGGTTATGGAAGGCAGAGATCGGCGGGGGGAGGGGAACAAATCAGCGGTGGATAATTACCCAGGGAACCTTCTAACTATCCATTGCAGGCATCTTAATCACAGCGTAATTACATCCTGTCAGTCACTGCAATGAAAACACTGAGGCAGAGGTATGGAAGCAAGGCAGCTCCGGACGGCAAGCAGGAAATGGATATATGTGTCCTCACAACAAGCTGCCCGTGTGCTTTTATATACCACTTAATAAGAGTTAGCTAAGCTGCTACGTCTGCACATTTCAGCAATTCCTCGCCGGTCAGGAGGCCTCGATACAAAAAGGTACATTCTTGTACATGCAGAATGCGGAGTGGTACCTCAAAATAGACAACTGACAGCTCTTAGAAAAAAAAAATCACACCGGCGCGGCTGTCTGAAAGCCTCAGAGATACAGATACCAAAGGTACAGATCTGTCAGCCTTTTTCCCGCCTGCTGCCTGCTAAGTATGGCTACAGAATTCATAATATCTTTTTTTTCCAATGCTGACTAAAAATGTACTGACATCGGAATCTGTCAGCCGCTAAAAGCGTGTTCACTCGTCGGGAGCCTTTGCTGAATTTTAATGCGGCCGCCGCTTTTCTTTAGGATTTCAATCAAACCAGCCAGTCCTATCAGCGCTAGTATCTACAAGCTGAGTGATGAGCTCCAGTTCTGCTACCGATGAGGACAGGGATCTTCATACGGCATACGAACAAATTCATTACAAATACGTGCATGTGATGTCATTCATCAGCAGAAGAGGTCCGTTCACTCTAAACATGACCTGCCCTGGCAATGACCCAAAAAGAGTCATCCATTCTTCAGAATCTAGTCGTTCTCCATCCTGGCTACGCCATGGACCACAGAAGTAACTCAGGAAACAACAACCTTTAAGTCTGTGTATTAGGGGCTTTTCGCATAACAAAAGACTTTTATAACTAAAGACGCTATCATTTCAATCTTTATCTGAACTGGACAAAAACAACACTGATATAAAGAGTTTAATCTAGACCCGCTCTTTCTGGAAAACACCTTCAGACAACTGTTGTTGTGAATTGGCGCTATATAAATAAAGATTGATTGATTGTTTGATTGACTTGCACAAATCTTTCATCTTGTCTTACATTGGGCTGAAACGATTGCTCGATAAACAATTTCAGAAGAAATTTAAAAATAATATATCACCGGTTGTGGATTCTTCAATAAGGACATTTGCTTATTAATTGATCTCATCATACTAAGCTCAGCACCATGGGTGATCGGGCCTTCTGTTCTGCTGCCCCTCGTCTGTGGAATGCCCTCCCTGACCATCTGAGGGCTCCACAGACGACTGACACATTTAAAAAAGGACTTAAAACTTTCCTTTTTAGGAGAACCTATAACTTTAATTAACATTGCTGCTTTTTGGTCATGTTTTTATATAGTTATTATTTTATTTTTTATTGATGCTTTTATCTGCTTTTACTTTGTAGCACTTTGAAATTTGATCCAAATGTAAAGTGCATTATAAATTAAATGTATTATTATTATTATTATTATTATTATTATTATCTCTGATAATGTCTTTGGGTTTTGTGCTGTTGCTTCAAAATGACATCATACTTAACGAAAACCTCCATACCTGAGTACAACTCTAGGGTTTGAGGTCACAGAGTTGGCTAAAAACGTGATTGCCATCACTCCTGATCCACATGAGCACACTTCCACATCACACCGGAGCCTTCCTTTGCTGGATATATTTAGGTCAGCGGTTGACGGCTCGGACAGACGGAGGTTCGGTCGTGTGTTTGTGAGCACGCATTTATCAGCCGTGCTGTCGCCTCCAGCGTGAGACGGTTAGAGAGAGCTGGGGACTGGAGGGACTAGGGAGGGGGGGGGACATCCCACTGGCATTAAGAAAGCTCTCTCCATGGGATACGTCAACCAATGAGCAGCAGAGGCCTGTGTGTGCGTGTGTGTGTGGGGGGTGTGGGGGGGGGGGGGTTGTTAATCAAAGCGGGAGTTGTTTGCCAGAGATGGCATTTGATGCACAAGGAGACAAACTACAAACTAGACAAACACTAAGCAAGGCTGCTCTAACCTCTGCAACAAATCTGCTGCCTTACCTAAGGAAGCAAGACATCCTACTACAGCGAAGGCTGCGTTGGCCTCAGGTGTGAGTATCAGTTTGCAGAGCAGAAGGCACAGAAAGAGAGGACGCTGTCGGTAAACTTAATGTCAGCGGACAGCAATAATAGGATGGATGTTGACAGAGAGGTGCTCCTGGGTGTCCGCCGCACTAGAGGCTAACAAATAAGAACAAACCTTGCTACCTGACGGCTAAAAGCTGGTTCTAGGCAGGAATGTTGTGGCTTCATTGCAATCGCATGGTTCTCTCTAATGACATCCTAGTTGGATCAGTAATATTCCTGATGTGTAACTGTTGGTAGTGAAATCTGATTGAATTGCAATCAGACTCAAGTTTTTTGTTTTGGTGCATATCTGTTCAACTTAATTTGAGTTTTTCCCCGATTGGCTCCCTCTTTGAAGTTGGTACTAAGATTTAAATTTAGGTAACTCAGTCACGAAGGGGTGACAAATTAATGTCCTTCTAGTGCCGGTCCCAAGCCCGAATATAAGGGCGGGGTTGCGTCAGGAAGGGCATCCGGCGTACAACCTGGGTTGATGGGGCCCGGGTTGACGGGTCGATGGGTACCGTCACTTATGCAGTAGCCAGCAGGGTACCGACCTATGAATGGAAACAGGTGATCCACCGTGGCAAACCCGAGAGGGAGCAGCCGAAAGACGAAGAAGAAGAAGAGTAAGATAGGAAATATGCAAGAGGGATCTCCTCGGATATAAATAGTTCTCTGCATTTGATCTCTGTGAAGCAGCCATTCCGCAAAACGGGGTTCAGGGTCTTACTCATGAAGAACGAACGACTGCCGACCTTGTGACAAGGCCGGATATATTATATGAGAAGATGGCGTTGATCTACGGGACGCAAATCGTACGATAAAATCCCTCAAAGTACGATCCATTTAAGCCTCTTGTACGATACTTCAGCATCTCCAAGCTGAAAAACGCAGCGTTCTATCAAGAGTGGGGGACTTAATTTCCCCAAACTGCTTGGGCAAGGCTGCTGCAGAGGCCGGCGGTGGAGGATTATTAGTGTAAGTCTGCAAAACAGGAGCACGAAGAAAAAAAAAAAGAGCAAACATGTTTGGCAGAACCTCGCTGGATAAACAGAGACAGACTCTAGTTCTCATCAAGAGCTTCTATTTATGAAACCCCTTTCTGTCGGCGTACGCTCGGCTTCTCGGCCTCCTGCCCTCCTCACTGCTGCTATATCACTCAATCAACTCCGCCGAAATCCTCTATCAGGAATGAACTCAGATACTCGCGCGGCGGAACGGAAAAACCCCAACAAATGCGCAAATTCGTGCCAAAGCAGACGAACAGAAGGATCGCGGATTAAACGAGAGGGGATTTGCCACGCGACGTCACTCACGAGGCAAACGGAGCAAATCAAACGTCTTATTATTAATGCAGCGACAGATGGATAAATGTGTCATTTTATTATCTGCTCACTTGTTGAAACATGTCAAAGAAAGGAGGTCAGCTGTTCAGCCTTTAACATTTGGATTATTTCCTAAGTGGAATATTTAGAGGAGTAACAATTTTCCTTTATTCTCTTTTCCCTTTTTTTTTTTTTTTCTTTTGAAAAGCCTACAATACCAAAATTGACGCTCTTTTGAATCTTTTAATCATCGCTGGATCATCCGGAGCGTCGCTCTAATCAAAACAAAGGTTCCCGTGACAAAAAAAACCCCAGCCCGGCTGTGTTTGTACAGTCAATTTGCTCAGGTAAGTAAGCGGCTTTCCGATGAGAATTGAGGGGATTCAAAGCAAATAAACACGCCGTAATCAAATGCGGCCACAGCTGCAAATTGCTTTTTTGCTCGGGCTGAACCAGGTTAAGGGGAGCGGACGAGACCACGACGCAAACCTCAGCCTTCACATCCAGGGAGCTTGATCCTATCAGCATGAACAGCACCGACTGTTCGGAATCGAGTTTGGAGTCGAAAATGCAACGTGAAAAACACCTAACCTCCGGTTTCCTTAAAACCTACTTAAAGTAGAGCAATTTCAAACGAGGGCGACCCAAAACCCAAAGGTGACGGAGAGTTGATGAAACGTGTTCACAGACGCAAAGGGAAGATTGAGATTAAAATCAAACGAGGTGGAGTAAATATTGGTAAATACTGGCCGTGAGGTCTCAGACTATGGAGGAAAGATTACTGTTGACGGCAGAATGTTAATACGAGTGGATTCATATCCTTAACTTGAGTAAACACTCCACTACTAGGAATAGACTGAATGGGTGAATTACCTAGGGGTGTACCCCGCAAGGGACGGGGTACATGAAAGCGGTTAGAAGAAACGGATGGCTGGATACATACTGTACTTTACAACATTGTGAAATGTATCTCTGATTTCAACCTCCCCCCCCTGTGAAGAGCTGAGGTTTCAGGGTCTTCCTCACGGACCCATAGCCGGCTGTGTCAGGGGCTGTGCTGTCATGGTTGAGGGTGGACCGCTCTTCCCACTGAGGTAAAGCCGCCCAAAATGACCTTCATTTGAAACCTGACGTCATCAAATATAACCTTCAGGACGCTTCATTGGACCAAATCGAGGTTTACTCCGTGATTCCAGTCCTTGGTAGTCTGACCGAACGATCGTACCCCTGGTAATCCGCTCGACGCTTAGAGCGTCCGGCCGGCAACTCAATCGCATGCAAAGCCGTGGCCCTGGTAGTCCAACGGCACAATCTATGTGCTGAGGATAAATTCTGTATGATCCACATGCTGAATTCAGGATGGGGGATCTGAGCGGTCGTGGAAAAGTCATGAGAGAATCACGAGATAGATAGTGCCAAGGTTATTTGGGAAAAGGAAAAAGACATATCTTTATACTATTCATACTATTTGATGACTTTTGATGAAATGGAGCTATTTTTCTAATCATTTTTCATAACATTTGGAAGGCAAGCAAAAAAGATACATTATGGTTAACCTTATTTCATGTAAATAGTTGTTTATTGCGTGATTCTACCTCAATTTTACCTTTATATGTTCGAATCTGCAATCCGCATTGTCATTTCACTAAGTCGTACGTACGGTTGTATAGACAGGCAAAATTAAAAGTATTCAAAAACTGCTTGAATCACCCGAGACTCTGAAGGGTTTTGAGGACAGTGCTTGAAGGAATATATTTAGCTACTAACCAGCGCTGCAGAACCACTAGCATGTTGGCCAATCAGTCACTCTGAAGAGGTCAAGAGGACCACGCATCCTCCGCCGAGGCTTATCAGAGCATGATGCAATAGGTCAGAACTCCTCTCTGGTCAACCCCTGCTGTGTCCTCCTCATAACTGATGAGTAATTAGGACAGGTAGCAGTAGGTCATGAGCTCTAATCAAGCATACAGTAAGGAGCTGACAGGGATCCAGCCCATTCCAGCGGGGACTGGACATCAAGTACAGTAATGTCCATTTCTTCAGCTTTTCTATTTTTATTGAGTCTTAGCTCAGGGACCAATGTCCTTATGAGTTTTATCATTTAGTCAACATCCTGTTTTTTTTCTCTCTTTAGTCAGATTTCAGTCGTCTAAAGGTCTTGGTCTTGTTTCAGGGAAAGAAATCTAGATGAAAAGCGTTCATCTTTTCAAAAGGCCTGCCTTAATGCTCAATTCTTCAGATTTTTTTGATTGTTAATACAAAAGCAAGAAACAAACAGTTTCTATATATCGGACTCCAGACTGATCGGTTCACGGCCTTAAAGTGACCCGTATGCGCAAACAATAATAACAGACTGTCAATACAGAAGCAAAATGGGAGCTACTAAAGTTGGAACGCTTATAGGCTTTATAGTGTTTCTAGTGCTCATAGTGTTTAATATGTTTATGGTGTTTATAGTGATGTTTCTAGTGTTTCTAGTGTTTCTAGTGTTCACAGTGTTAAATATTTTCATAGTGTTTATATTGTAGTGACACTATGATTGTTAAAAGTGACGTTTATAATGTTAATAGTCATGTTTATGGTGTAAACAGTCATGTTTATAGTGTTTGTAGTGTTTTTATCAATGTTGTATTGTTAATAGTCATGTTTATATTGTTAAAAGTGATGTTTATAGTGTAAATAGTCATGTTTATAGTGTTTGTAGTGTTTCTATCGATGTTTTCATTGTTTATAGTGATGTTTTTACTGTTTATATTGATGTTTATAGTGTTTGTAGTGTTTCTATCAATGTTTTTATTGTTAATTTTGTTGTTTATACTGTTTATAGTGATGTTTATAGTGTTTTTAGTGACGTTTTTCGAGTGAAAAGTGCCTCCCGACGGCGCAGTTTTGTGACATATGACGATAGAAGATTTCATCAAAGTGGCATAAATTCCGATCTGACGGTTCAGACTGAGGTCTAATTGCAAAAAATCCGACCTGTGTCTGATTTAGGACCACATATGGAAGAGGCCCGAATCAGAACTGGAACAGATCAGATTCCATGTAGTTTGTTCACACTGACATGAAAAAGTCACAGGGGAGCAAAATATCGGACCTGGGCCACATTTTTCTTGCAGTGTGAACGAAGCCTTTTGTAAGACATCGGGTTATTGTCAAAATCTCCGCCAAGATCCAGACACAAAACCAATATTCTGTCATTTACTCTGGTCTGACCTGAGTTTGAGGAACACATCCAGGCACGGAATCAGTTCTGATTTATGATTTAAAGTTTGACGTCAACTTCACTGTCATTTTCACCATACCTACAGGAACAGAGGGATCCAAGTGGCAGCTGTCACACACCCGCAGTATCTTCCAAAATCATACACTGCACAGATAAATACAACAGATACTGCTGACTCATTTGGTCACAGTTCATGTTTACTGCCGTTTTTAATCATCTTGGTGAACACAGAGATCATTGACAAACATCTTATTTCTTTCTCCCAGCAATAAATTAACTCCACCTCCCCTCTTTTTTTACACCACTAAATTAACTCCACCTCCCCTCTTTTTTTACACCACTAAATTAACTCCACCTCCCCTTTTTTTTTTACACCACTAAATTAACTCTACTTCCCCCCTTTTTCCCAGCACAAAATTAACTCTACCCCCCCGTGATGCAGCTTATTGACTTTTTATTATAGTCTCTCCCAGTGAGTTAATGAGACATGTATAAAGTCTAAACGCTTAAATTGTTCACACGCAGAGAAATAAAACGACAGAATCATCTGAGCATATCCCCTCCTGTAAAAGCACCAAATCCACCAGCATTTAATAATAAGCATCTATTTGCATGCTAATCCGTCCGTAAGCAAACAAGTCGGCGGAACGTACATGTAAATTGTGGACCACTTGTCTCGACCGTGAAGCCTTCTGAGACGTCGGATAAAAAAAGTTAGATTTACGGTTAAGTTTTGCCCTGAACGGAATCAACAAAGTCTGCATACGCTGAAGCTGCTAATAATAATGGTATAAAGAAGGCTAGCGTTACAGTTCCGTAATTCAACCCTCGCCCAGATGAGTTTGCATATCAAGGGGTTGTTCTGTTTTCATATTTTTTCAATGAATCTTTGGCGTTTTATTTATATTATTGGAGCTAAGAGCCTTAGACTCCGAGCTCCCCCAGAGGAGGAGGGTAGACTTACTGCACCCCCTTGCAATTTTGGTTTAAAACCCCCTGTCATAGAGCCACATCACGCCTCATTTATCTAGAACACATTGTTTCCTCTTTTTTCATTCAGCCTGGAAATAAGCCGGAACGAGAGTAAGAAAACTCTAACCGCTCTGGAACTTGTAAAGCAACAATTGCATCATCGTTCAACCTGATTTGACCCGAAAAGAAAAAAAACACAAAGATCCTCCGTTTTATTGAGACAAAGCACAGACACGAAACCCTGTCGAAACCTTTCTGGGAACTGAAAATGGAACTAAAAGTACCTCCAGCTCCGTCAAAACCCACAAAAAAGTCCATTCCTTGCAGACTGATGGGCTGCCAGCGAGGAGCACTTTGCAGCTGAGGCATCATCGCTCTCAGAAGTGGGAACAGTAAGAGCAAAAATGCGTAAACGCATGAAAAATTTGAGAAGAATAGGCGAAGACTTCATCACATGTAAACGGATGCGCCGGCTGGGGCCTCGCCGGTGGTTCCGAATGGAGAGTTTATCCTTGAATCTCCTATGATATGCTATCATAATAGGATTTGTGAGACGTAATATCTTCAATCCATAGCGGCGAGATAGTTTTTTTTCCGGTTGTGTGCAGAGCCTGTTAGGTTTCCATTATTAATTACAGGATAGCGATGCTTCCTTCACGGCGAGGGCTCGCACTAAAAACCTTTCCTCTTGTTTCTCCGCTTTGGCTTTCACGCCCGATCGAAGTGCCATGAAGGGCTGGAGCCAAATGGAGCAGTGATATATATATACATATATGTATATATATGTATATATATATGTATATATATTCTTTAAAGACCTGCGTGGGTTAAATTTTCTCACAGATAGAGAGAGACTAAACTTGATGAGCAGCTCCGACTGAGCGAAGCTTCCATTGTTGGTTCGACGCGGTCGTTCTGTTGCTAACCTGCATCCAATCATCGCCCTGCGTAAGCGCCACGTGGGAGGCAGCAGTCAATCACGGCTGATTAACGCCGCCGCTAAGCCTTCACGGGAGGCTGGCGCTGCGATGAGGTGGCCTGTGGTACGATCCAAGGGGCTTTCGAATGAGGTCATAGCCTTAAAAACACACAGACCTCAGTGGGCTCCCTGTACGTTAGCCATGTTTGTTAGAGCTGGGGAGCTATGCGTCGGCGCTTAGCGTTTCCCAGAAGGAGCCGTGTGAAAAAAAAGAAGGGCCCCGGTTTTGTAAGTCTAGAATCGGGCTGGAGTCCCGGCAGAGACAATGTTTTTATTTGTCGTTTGGAATGTGATGAGGTGGAGGAGCCTGTCACAAGGGAGACTCCTGAAATCCTCCCTGTGGCATCACACATATCATCACATGCAGGGTTCAAGAGGGCAGGATGCTTATGACGCGTAGACGTACAATATTTAAATACATTCCAGGCTACTGATGGACGAAAAACACAAAAAAATCACCTTTTGCCCTCTCGTAGACTGACTTCATGCCTTTTATCATTTATTATAACCTCCTAAAAATCTGGGACGTTATGGATATTATGTGTTCAACTTTTATACAAACATAGACTTCAGTGCGAGGAAGAATTGGACTGATTTTGAAGCGATGTCAGTTGCATATATCCGACACTAAAGGCAGCTTTATCTCCAAAACGTTTCTGGTTATATCTTCTCAACCGTTGTTCTGATTTAGTCGTAATTTGCTGCTTTTGACTCAAATAGTTCATATTTTGCTCACTAGGGGGAGCTTTTTAATGAAAAACACTATTTTTTAGACATAACTACCTAAATCTTTTTAGAGTTTTTCTCTTGCTATGTGTTAACGTGATTTCATTGTTTTCCTACGGAAGTAGCCTACGTAAAAGGAGAGAATAAAGGAGAGGATATACCTTTTGTAACGTTTAGTATGTGAGGATATCTAATTACTGACTTTCCGTGATGATGGGTCAAAATGCGCCTTGGATTGGTCCAAGGCCCGATTCGTTACAAACGTTACAAAACGCTTGATTGAAGCTCTGTTACAGCACCAACATGGGTCACAAAGCATCCATAACTTTACCTAACGTATGTACATCATCCATATTTCTCACAGCTCGCTTTTTCTAACCTCCTTATTGGTTGTTTTTACAAAAAAACAAGAACTCAACACAGACTCCGTAGCCCAGATGCTAATGGCTAAAATAGCAACACCGCTTTTTTAACGCGTTTGTAAGATGTACGCAGTTTGTCTTTACTCGGAGACACTTTGTTGTACGTGGAAGAAGATGGAATAAAATACACGTACATTTCCTTCGATGGTGTGATTCCTATGATGACGGTCAGGCGAGGAGTTCAGGAATCCCGTCTGACATCAAACACATGTTTACAGCTGGCTGTTTTATGATTCTGTTACTGTTGTGCTACCGGGACTCTCTCGAGTCACGTGACTTTCCGAACCACTGACATCATGCCGTAGAAAGGCCGTCATCCAGAGTCTAGTACATTTACACGACCCGAGTCTCCGGCGCCACAAACGTCACCAGAGACTCGTTTCACCCAGGTGACGCCCGCTGGAAGGTGTTTGAAGGTTTTTTATAAAAGTTTCTACCTAAACGGCATTAAAGATCAAATAAATAAGCGCGATAGCATCCAAGCGGAATGCCCTGTACTTTTTTTAATACCCTATGGTGTGCAATATAATCAGAATATATTGTCGCCATAGCCAGCGTTCTTTGCACTGTTTTACTTTGTGTTTAAAATTTATGTGCTTTAATGGGTGTCTGTGAAATTTCTGTCCAACCGCCGGAGACACATTAACGCCACTGCACAGCTGCACAGTGACAATAAAGGCTGGGAAATGAAATGTGTAGTTTTTAGGAGCTGGAGGGGCTTTTGTAAAGTTCATAAATGTGTGTACTGAAGGAAGAAAGGCTTTATCGCTTCTTATTATATCTTTCCCTTTAAGCGCCGGAGCACGAGTGAGCGAGACGGGAGTCAAACAACCACAGCTGGAGACGGCGGCAGCAGAGAACATCGATGGGGCCACCCTGCCATCCAATCACACATTACACGAGTCCAGGGTCCGGAAACAGGCGCCGCTGACCCATCGCACCCCTGGACATGGATTGATCCAACTTCTCCCCTCTGGCACTCGCTACGGAGCTCTGCACGCCAAAAAAACAACCATGGTTTCTTCCCGCAGGCCGTCGCTCTGATGAGCACTTAATCAGTCATATAGAGTCAATAACCCCTCTAACACTGAAACATCTACCGCCTCCGCTGCAGTCTGTATTTATTACGCTCCAAATGTGGAGTTTATTATGTACATATCATAACGCGCTTTCACTTTAATGGTCATATACGTCCTGCACGATGTGAATAGTGTACATATGCAAGTATAAGCTCCTCAGTTTGTATTCATTTTGCACCGTCTGCATTGTCACAACATCACAACACTAGATTTTGTGCACAGCCCATAATATTCACTTTGCAACATCTGCATTGTCACAACATCACAACACTTGACTTTGTGCACAGACCATAATCTGACCAATAGTGTGCACAGGTAGTAGTAACACAGTAATTACACAGTTATTACTGTGTAATAACCTAAAAGCATGAAAGCTGGTTTTGATTAACTTCAACACACCATGTACTCAAGCAGCGATGTATGAAGTATTCAGATCCATTACCTGAGTAAAAGTACTTATACCACACTGTGAAAATACTCTGCTTCCACTAGTTAAAGTATGTAGTAAGTATGTGCTGGGAGTATCAAAGTAAAAAAGTACTTATTGGATTACTTTTACTTCTGCATTAAAGTGTCACTGCTTTAGAAGTAATTTAGTAATCTAATTACTTTATGATTATTTTATAGGATGCCTGTTTCCAGCTTTATGACATTTTTATAGATACTCCAAAACAGTTTTTAAAAAGTGTATTTTATCTCAAGAAGTGAGAGAAGTAATAAATACATATTTCAGTTCCTCACAAACATTTGTTTAATCGGAAAAGTAACTTGTAACTACAGCTGTCAGACAAATGTGGTGGAGTTAAAAGCTAAATACTTCCTTTTGAGCTGCAGTGGGGCTAGAAGTATGAAGTATCATGGAATAGAACTAATCAAAAAAACTACCAGAACTTCAAATCTATCCCGTACTTAAGTAATTATACTTAGTTACTATCCACCACTGGACTGAATTAAGGTTCTGAATGCAGATTGTTTTGTTTCAGTTGTGTCGATACAGGCATCGGATCAGGACGCCTCCGTTTGGAGGTTTTCTAGCACATCCAACTGGGAGGAGACCCCCGGGGGGTGGACCCAGATGAGACACCTCATCTGGCCTGGAAATACCTGGGTATCCCCCCCGGGATGAGCTGGAGAGTGTTGCTGGGGAGAGCCACATCCAAAATACCCTTCTCGGCCTCCATTAACGGATAAGTGGAAGAAAATGTAAAGTGGACGCCGGTATCGTGCACATATGAGACGAGACTGGGCCGAACCAGGAAGTAACCAGGTCCACCGTTTAAAGGTACATTTGTTCTTTGGAGTAATTTATGAAATGTTGGTTTGCGTTTCTTATCTCGAATGGGGTTTGCGAAAGCGGTTCTGATCGTAATATTGGGTTACATGTAACGTGTGGTATCAGTACTTTCAGTCAAGTGAGGAGTTTGACCTGGAATGTAATGAGGTAGAGGAGGGTGTCAGGAGGGGACATCACCCCTGTGAGCATCAGACATACACCAGAGGTGGAGGTGGCATCTCCGCCTCTGGACCCGTGGATGGATGGTGCAGGAAGCAGCTTTTCCAGGAGTGTGTGATGCATCAGCACATAAAAACAACAATACTGACACAGCAGCTTGTGTTTATCTCCAGCCCACCATATACCGCCAATGATTAACACCTCACTCACTCACAGAGCCTTCAACTTGTCTGCAGAGTTGGCCGCTGCAGAGGCTGATCCGATCCTTCAGAACCATCTCTGATCTACATGATAGGAACCACGTGATCCAATTAACACACACACACACACACACACACACAGAGACACACACATTTGGGGGAACCTCCTTACCTCCAGACGCTCCAGGCTGATGAAGCTGGTGATTGCAAATCCATCAATGATATCCTCCTCCTGGGAGCTGGACTCCCGTCTTTTCCGACGGGGTGGACGCGGCGCTCTTGCAGCGGCGGCGGCGGCGGGGTGCGGCAGGGAGGCGGCGTCCCTGCCCGGACTGTGTCCCTCCCTGTCGGAGCAGGAGGAGTTGGGGTCGGGGCTGCGGGCGTCTCTGCTTCCTGCCTCCCGCAACCTGCGCACCCTCTCCCGCTTGGTTCGGCATCTGCGCCCCTGCTTCAATTTCCCATCCATGTCGCTTCGCGGCGTCAGATAATATTTATAAATATAAATGTGTAACAAGAAATGCCGCGCGGTCGCCGCGTGATCACGAGAGAACGCGCCGCGAGGTTAGCGCAGTTTGCGCGTTATTAACAGCGCCAACAGGGATGACCTTGAGTACAAACCTCTCCAATCTCCATTACGATAAGCAAATGTTCAAGTATCCCACTCTAGGAGGAGGAGGGGGGGCGGGTGAGGGAGCGAGGGAGGGGAGGGGGGGGGGGGCAATGAACTGAAAGGGAGCGACGCGACGCGGATCCACGCGTTTTAATCGATTAATCGATCACGAATCCGCGCTATGTCGACGCGGTTGCCATTAAAGCAGGTGCAAGAAAAAATCGCGTGCGAGAGTCAAAATCCACGCATGCTGTGTAACTTTTGTTGCACGAGAATAGCAACGCCGGAGCCTTAAGCTCGCTGCAGAGGAATCATGTCGCTGCCCGTTGTTGTTTTTTCCACCACCCCGATCCATGAGACATGATCCGGGGGGGGTGCGGGGGGAGGTGGGGAGGGGGGGGGGGGTTGGCTGTCAAATGAGGGATCCGATCGGAAAACAAAACGCCAGGAACAAGTACGGGTAGCGGTTGATGGCGGAGTTGATGATCGCGTTGAGTTGCTATTAAGCCATATTCCTCTCTCCACGCGAGGAAGCGGCGCAGAAAGGAGTCCGCTCGCTACTTATGCGCAATATTCCCCCACATGATTCGAATAGATCATCCAGTGCGTAATCGAACTCCATGAGGAGGCGATGAATTCCAGTTTAGATCAGGTTGACTCTCCGGTAAATCCACTCCGGTCCGTCCGCGTCTCGGCTGCTCAGTGGCTCCGCGGTGTTTTCTCTTCGCATAAGAAGCCTTTGATAAGTGTCCTTAAAGCGACAGGAGTGATTAAAAAAAAAAACACCCTCACCCCTCCTCTCCTCCCAGCTCCCTTCATCCAAACATTAAGACAAGCTTTCGGAGAGAAGCCCCCCCCCCACCACCACCCCACCAACGTAACTGACGCGTTTCCGCCACCTCTGGCTCGCAGTTTTTTTTTCACCGTAGGAAGGAGAGTGGTGAAGAAAAAGAGAGGAAAGAAGAAGAAGGGTGGTGTTGGTGGAGGAGGGGGGGCTCACTCACTATTTGGCACACTTTGTCACACAAGGACTATTTTAGTCTGGCTACCAGGGGATGATGCCACATCATGCATCCCAATGACTTTTTCTGCTGTCACTGGTAGAACACACACACACACACACACACACACACACATACATACACACACACCATCTCCATTCTGTGGCAGGCGACATCATCACAAACTCAAAGCGGAAAGTTACATTAAATGATTAGAACACCATAATAACCACTTTCTTATCAAAAGCAGTGGTTCCGCGTTAGTGGTTATAATGTTACGGCTGCTTGATTTACCGAGAGAAAAATGGTTCATCGGAGGTTCAAAAGGGTAAGAAACTATTCAATCTCGCTTTTTTGACTGCGGGTAAATTTAGAGTCCCCAATTCACTTCCCCCAATCAGCCATAACATTAAAACCACCTGCGTCTGTCAGAACCAGCAGAACGTTTTTTCAGCAATTTGTGCCACGGCATTTCTATCAGAACCAACATTAATGTCCGCGCCTTCACTCCCCTCCCGGCTTTTGGTGACCCAGAACCTTTTCATCAGTTGTCCTCGCAGTTCCGGAGATGTTCTGAGGTCCACTTGTCTATTATTCCTGCTTCCAACACATCAACGTCAGGACTAAACGTTTAACCTACTGCCTAAAGTGTCCGCGTAAGAAATCATTCCGAGGACATCGATCAGCCATAACATTATAACTACCAGTAGGTGAAGTCAGAATGAGATGGATTATCTCGTTACCGGGGCATTTTGAAGCCAACATTTAGATATACAGATGAATGGAAGTAACAAAGCTTCCTTTTTATTTCGATAATTCCCGTCCTCTCGGAAAGTACCGAAGTATACAGCATCTGCAACATCTACTGGGCTTTCCTCCTGAGCGAACCCAAGGGAGGGATCTCTTTGGACACGCCTGTATTTGGAATGCCCCTAAAACTTCAGAAGATAAACGTTAACCTCCAGGCCACCCGTACGAACGAAACGACACCTGGAGCCCAACGAGATGAACTCAGAACTGTAAGTCGTATTTTCCAGCAGTGGGAACGTATTTGGCAACGAGGGAACTTTCTGTCACGACTTAGACAAGAGTCAACATGGGTTCTGTCAAAAGGGTCATGGTCGCCCAAGGCTCAGTGATGCAGATGGTTAGATAAGGTTAACCGGTGTAATCCGATCTAAATTAAGAAGTACTGTCGCGCTTCTTCTTCTTCTTCTTTCGGCCGTTCCCTTAAGGAGGATCACCTTGTTCCGCGTGTTGATTTGGCATAGGTTCTACGCCTTGTGACCCAGTTTGGTGCCGGGTTCACGAGCTACTCTAGCACTAACTGCCGAAGAAGTTAGTTCTGGTTCTGATAGAGAGGCGTCAGAACACACAGAGTGACATCGCAGAGCTGGAGGCCTTACTTCGTATTACGCAGGTGGTTTTAATGTAATGGCTCATCGCTGCCATGGACACGATAAAAAAATAAAACAGTGGCTTTTCCTGTTTTTTCGCTGACGTCAGAGGCGATTACTTGACGTTAAAGTTAAATGTATGACATCATCTGGATACGATTATAAACCCCACTAAGTGTTATTTAAATAATAAATACCTGTAATTTCTACAGGTAACGTTAACCCTCCAGAGGAAACTTCTCCAACAAGCCTCCTTTGTAAACACCTGCTTCATATTTGCATAAAGTTTTGTTACACTGGAAACTTGCTCTCTCTCTCTCTTTATTTCTCTCTCTCTTTCTCTCTCTCTCTCTCTATCCCTCTGAATCAAAGACGTTTGTAGGGGTCGTAATCTTTTATGCCCTGTTTTTAAAAGGAGGTTGCGGTTTCACTCGTCTCCGTCGGCAACCTCCGGGGAGGTTAACGACTTGTTCCAGGTCGTATCCATTTGTAGATAACGTGTCTCACTGTGGAATCTCTAATCATCATCTTGTTCTTCTTCATCTCCTTTTGGAAGTTGTTGTGATGGTGAGTAATAAAAGCAAAGGAAAAGACCAGAATGTAATATTTAGCTCCGCCCCCTCTGTAACAGCCTGAGGCTCCTTCTGTAGTCTGTGATGAGGTCTGAGGACACATGGAGAAGATCTGAGACCATTCCTCCATAAGGAACCTCTCCAACTCCTTCAGGTTCTGAAGTCCACGCTGGTGGACTCTCCTCTGCAGAACCTCCCACTGATGTTCTGTGGGGTTTGGGTCAGGTGACTGGGACGACCATGACAGAACTTTTACTTTGGGATCTCTGAACCATTCTTGGGTTGATTCTGAGGTGAGCTTCAGATCATTGTCCTGCTGAGAGGTCCAACCACGGCCCACTTTAAGGTTCCTGACAGGCTTTTAGGTATTCATCCAGCTGGTATTTTTTTTTGGAGTCCATGGTTCCCTGTATATTAACAAGATGGAACAGGAACTTTGGAAGAAAAACAGAATCAGAGATCCACCACCAGACCTCACAGTGGACATGAGGGTCTTTTCTCTACATCTTCGTTTCTTGCTACGCCACACTTATCTTAGATGTTTGTTGCCGAAGACCTCTACTACTGCATCCTCTGACCTCTGACCTTGTTCCAGTGAAAGTCCCAGGGGTGTTTATCAAACTGTAGCAGCGTTAGCTTGTGTGTGGATGACAGCAGAGGCTTTTTTTTTTGTTGCTACCCTCCCAAACCGCTGGTGTTGGTGTCGGCGCCCTTTGGTGGTGGCTAAGGAGACTTTCTGAGCCCAAGATTCAACTGACCTCTGACCTCTCTAGCTGTAATCCTTGTTCCCCTTGTTGTAATCCCCTGTTCTAATTTTGTTACTTGAGTTAAACATTAATTTGAATTAAAGACCATGGATGTACACAATAAAGACATTTTCTTTTTATTTCTATTTCTATTTCTATTTTATTCTTTTCCTTTCTTTTCAATAAGGTCCAATAATTCCAGGGGGACACGGTTTTGGTCCAATGATGCTGCTGTGGATGTTACAGGATGACGTCATCTAACTACTCTTGAGCAGTTTCATCTCAGCCTGATTATGGCTTAGATGGTTTTCAGACGACATAAAACAGCTGTTAGAATGTTCTACAAAGAGCTGGGCCACCACCCAGAACCTCTCCGAGCCGAACCAGAGCCGGTCGTGTCACACCTCCGTGGAGGCTTTGACCCCGGTGGTGGGGCCAACTCCAAACCCCTGAACGTTTCCCCTCTTTTGACGGTGAGGTTTCACGCTCCGTTGCTTTTTTCTTGTGCGATATAATTAGTCTGATCCTCCATTTGTCAAAATTTGATTGACTTCGATTGAATTTTGATGCATTTTAAAATCCTTTTATTGGTTCTTAAATCTCTGAAAGACCTTAATCCCTCGAGATTATCATCAGATTTGCTTTTATGCTATAAACCTCCTAGAATCCTCTGGAATGCTGGGGTGTGATCTTTTACTTATTTCCTAAGGTATGGTAAAAGCCACGGTGAGGCTTTTTTTTTTTTTATTATTGCGTTCTGTGGATCAGCCTCCATGAAAAAACTGAGGGCAGGAGAAAGTTTTGATGTTTTTAACTCAAGACCTATCTTTTAAAGACATGCTTTTAATAAATCCATCAATTTATTTATTTAGTTTTTTATCCAGTCTATATTCAAGTCAGTTTTTTGTTTTTAAAGTAGTGGGTTTTTAAAAAAAAAGTAGTTGTATTGTTTTTACTGCCTCTAGTGTTTCCGCAGTGTATTTTGGAAGATTTAAAATCCCGTTTCCTCAGTTCAGTTCAGTGTTTTTATAGTCCCATCATGCATTTGGTTTTGCCAGGTGATGGGTGGGTGGGTGCGAGGGGGCAATGGTTTTTAAATAGATTTATTGTATATTGTAACCTGTTTTTATAGTTGTTAGGGATAGTGAATGTTATATTTTATAATGTTTTACTTTCTTAAACATAAAAAGTGCTATATAAAGACATTTTGATTGATTGATCGATCAAAATTTGGGTTCTCAGAATCTCAAAAAACTATTCACAACTTTTTCTTCTTCTTCATCGTTAAATTTAAAAGCATGACGTTTTTCCATCCACTTCAACTTAAAAATGTGAAAATTCCTCTGTAGATCCAGTTTTTATAGTACTCTTCTTTATTGTTTTATAGTAGTCATTTTATATAAATTTATAGTTTTTAGTTGCTCCACTGTTTCCCCAATCCATTTTGGAGGATTAAAGATAGCATTTCCTCAGTTCACTTCCTGTTTTTATAGTCCCATCATGCAGTTGTTTTTACCTGGTGATGGGTGGGTGGGTGTGAGGGGGGAATCACTTTTAAATGTTTATACATTTTTTATCCTGTTTTTATAGTTAGAAGGGATAGTAATTGTTTTTTTTTTAATCATACTTTGTGTTCTTTTTTAATGTATGCAGAGTGCCAAATAAATAAAGTGTGGTTGATTGATTGATTGATTGATTGATTGATTGATTAGTTGATTGATTGATTGATTGATCGATCATCTTTATCTGTTGATCAAAAAACATGAAAAACATTTTTTCATCCACTTCAGCCTAATAATGTGAAAATTCTTCTGTAGCGCCAGTTTGTATAGAAGTCTTTTTATGTTTTTATAGTAGTCTTATTTAATAGTTTTATAGTTTTTAAGTGGCTCGAGTATTTTCTCAGTTCACTTCCTGTTTTTATAGTCCCATCATGCAGTTGTTTTTGCCTGGTGATGGGTGAGTTGGAGTTATGGGGGATTGGCGCTAAAATGTTTACACATGTTGTATCCTGTTTATAGTTAGCATGGATAGTACTTGTTTTTATCATACTTTGTGATACTTTCTTCTGTGTTCCGAAAAGTGTTATATAAAGTTTGATTGATCGATTGATCATCTTTTTCTCTGTTAGTTTTTAAAGAAAAAAAAAATTTTTCATCATCTTCTGTACCGCCAGTTTGTATAGATGTCTTTTTATGTTTTTATAGTAGTCTTTTTTAATAGTTTTAAAGTTTTCTAAGTGCCTCCAGTGTTTCCTCAGTTCATTTCCTGTTTTTATAGCCCCAATCTAGGCCACTGTACATGCCGCAGCAAATATGAAGCCTGGTTCTAAGCAAACGTTAAGCCGATTGTACACAAATAAAAAAAACATTATTACACCGCACCTTTAAGCATTTGCAAACAGTTTTCAAAAACTGCCTCACATTTACAAGATCCGCTCCCTCTAAGATGCAAATACGGCTCATGGAAAGCCATCTGAGTCAGCACACCGTCTTAGTGACGGCTACTCAGCCACGCCGTGACGATTCGCAGCTCCCATTAGTAACAGTCGGATGAGGAGACGCGGGGAGAAGCACTGGTAATAATGAACACTTAACATCCAAGGCCTACATAGTAATGATCTCACACAAAGGTTTGTGAGCTGTTGTAAAATAAAAAATGTTTAAAAAATGACAGTATTCAGCCGGCGTGACAGATTGCGTATGAGAGTCCTCTGGCTCATTATTTGATCTTCACAGGACAGGAAGCAGCGAAAAAAGCCAGAGCCTGCCTGAAATATCGAGGCAGATAAAGCGGCGGTTGAGGTATGGGAATTTCCCGCCACGGCGAGAACCTCCTGTGAAGCCGTGCAGGCGATGCATCGAAACGCAAAAATCGCCTTTTGTGCAAATGAGGTGTGCTGCAGGGTAAATCACCCGCAGAACTGTGGGTGATTAAACCGGAGACGGCTCTGAGTAAACGGACATGATGACATACGTGCTGCCGCGTCAGTAATCTGTGAGCAAATAATATCAGAAATTCTAAACCGAGCCGCCGCCTAAAACTACTGGCGGCAGTTCAAGGTCCGTAAGTGAGAAGGCCCTCGAGTGCTTTTCATCGGAGCAGCGGATCCGAGGCTGGCAGGAAGTGCTTTCTTCCACCTGTATGATGCTTTGGAGAATAATAACCAGGTGAGTAGAATATCAGTCTTTGAGGCGAATGGAGCGTCAGGGAGACGCTATCGTTTTTCTTCGTGTTGCTTTAACCTCCGTATCCCGTCGGAAAAAAAAAGAAAAACAGAAAAACTCTTTGTTTGAGCAGCTTTGCGAAAGAACTAATTCGGTAAGGAGATTAAAAAAAAAAGGGGGAACAGGTATGATGAGAGAGTCGCGGCGGCGAGAGGAAGAGATTACCTCTGTTTCCTCCGTGCTTCTGTTTGCCGTCAGCTTAACCCAGGAGCCTCAGAGCTCCGGCGCTACAGTCACTCAAACGCTAGTCTCTCTGAAATGTTTCTCCCCGGCTACGCTGGGGGGGCCGAGAGGAGGGGGGCCCGCCACGCTTTTAAGAAGTTCAAATGGTAGAATTGTTCTTCTGTTCCTCTTCCGGCGCCTACATAAGGATTGATCTGATGTCGCTGAGGTCAGGGCGCTCTCTGCTGCGATGGTTCTGAGAGCCCACCGCGTTGTTTTGACACCGGATTGAGAGGTTGAGGGGTCTGGAGCTGAAGCCGTTAATAAAAAAAAAAGAAAAAAGTATTTCCTCGAGTACACGCCGCGTTTTTTTGTAAAGAACGTCACCCTGCACAAATCAATGAGTCTAGATTTCACACCCGCTGCACTGCTGTGGAGAAAAACACTCTCTGTGGGTCTTACCTGATCATCTGTGCAAAGGCGCCCGTGTCTTTCAGCAGCCGAGCAAGGCAAGTGCATTGTGGGAAAAGAACGAATGGTTGCAAATTGATAGCGGCTAAAAAAAAAATCGAACTGCAGCTGGAATATTGTGAGTATAAATACTTTATTACTGCACTCAAAAAATGACAAAGCCCCTCTGGTGACATTGAAGGAGAAAAAAACTCCCGGCATCGACGTAATAATGCGTGGGAACAACTCATTATCTCGTGGCCATGACTTAATAAGATGTGGGAACGACTTATCTATTATCTATTATCTATTATCTATTATCTATTATCTAGTGGCTACGACTAAATGAGTAGTTCCCACAAGTATAACTCGTTCCCAAGACATACAAGGCGTGGGAACAACTTATTATCTCCTGGCAATGACTTAATGAGTAGTTCCCACGAGATAATAACTCGTTCCCACGACTCAATAAGGTGGGGTCACGCGGTTATTATCACGCAAGATGATCACCTCGTGTCCACAACTTCTTATCTAGTGGGAACGAGTTATTAAGTTATGACCACGAGATAATAACTCGTTCCCACGCCTTATTAAGTCGTGAGTTGAAAATTGACTCACTTCTTTGGAGGTCTTACAACCCTGATTCTTGAACTGAAGGTTGACGTAGTTTAAAAACAGAACAACTCTTTCAATGAAGTCTTTCTTCGCATTAAGCAATTAAGCATTAAGCAATAATAAACATGAGCTCGGTCAAAATCATTTATCAGGGTTGATTCAACTATTGCTTTCATCAGAGTTAATATAACCTGGTTTTGAAGATTACTTTGAACTTAATTAATGAAGGTTTATTCATCTTAGTTGAATATTTATTTCTCAGGGTTGAACCAACAGAAAAAATGCTTATTTAGCATTTTTGAACTGTAAAACCTTTCCAACTAATATTATTTACTGATTAAACCCTCCAGGCGTTGCAACCTTAGTAGCGGGTTTGGACCGTCATACATCTGATTGACATATTCACTTGTCCCGCCTCCATATAGATGTGTGTATGGTTGTAATTTTTTAAAAACTGAATTGACTGATTTATTGTATTTTTATGAAGAAAGGAGGCATGAGAGGAAAAGAGAGACTAAGGAGGTGAAGCATTTTGCTCCTTTTCTACCTCTTTTTGGGAGTAGGAAGCAATTATTACCTTTATTAGTCATTATTTAAATTTGTGATTGATTTGGCAAGTATTCCGGGTTTTTTTTCAATTTGTGGTAGATTTAATTTTTTGTTCCAAATGAATTCAACTCTATTCTATTCTAGCTGTTGCGATGATCCACTAACCCATGATCCCCGTCGGGTTTTCTGGTTTATTGACACAAAAGATGCGTCTCCTGTTCTTGACCACTCGTAGAACTAAATGACATTTCCCCTCCGGACAAACCATTATTGTTACTAGTTTTAATTTGATTTGATTTGACAGCCATCAGGGTCTTAAGACCAGGAAAATAATTCCAGATTCAACGTCCTCTTAAATTGGATAAATATTTGTCATTGAGATTCTGATACCATTTCCCGGACAGAACCCTGGAAACGCATATTTGCCATTCCGTTCTTTTCTGGAACCCACAATAGATAAACCGCAATGTGTCAATCATGCTCGGGTTTTCTATAAAGATACTGTCAGTCAAAAAAGAACAAAACCGCAATAAATATATATATATGTTGGAAGAATAAGTTAAAAAACAAACCCTGTTCGTTTTCTAGTTTGATTGAAAAAACGGACAAGAGGAATCCGACTTATAAACATGGCGTTACAAGGTGAACTGAGGCGGATGGTGTTAATGTGGTGGTTAGAGTTAAAAACAGTTTAATAAGGCGGGACAAATGAATGAAGTAAACGTGATAAATTCCTGCAGAATATTTTTTATCTCTGATAACTAATCAGAAAGTCTTACTCCTCATGGAGCTTGTGATAAAAATGTATCCGTCCTTAGGCGGGGTATTTCCCTCTACTGGAGCCCTGACGCTGGTGTTGCTGGTTGTGGTGGCGGCTGATGACTCTGCTGAGACTGAATGAAATGAGCAAGCTGGTGAGCACTAATGGAGAGGTGGAGGGAGAGCAGCGCCGAAGAAAGACAGTGAGAACAGTTTTATTTTGAAAAGACGGAAGCAAGGTTGATGTGCTCGCCGTAAACCTTTTAGAACGATGTGACCAGATGATCTCTTGATTGACAGCCCCCTGACAACGACAGCAGGAAATAAAGATGGAGCATTTGTCCATGGTATGTATTAGCACATTTGGGCTGAATCTTCCCGACTGAGCCGTTAGAGGGAGAACATGTACAGAGTTAAGAGTTTCAGCCCTTTAGAATGAAAACCTGATGTTCTGTTGAGGCTCAGAAACAGGTGGCAAATTCTTCACCCATGTCGGCCCCAAAGAGCGAAGTGAAACACAACCTCGTGCAGCATGAATGCTACCTCATACCTGTTGACAGAGGAGAAACCATCTGGGGTTGGTGGCAGCAGCCTCAAGGAGGCAAGTCTTAATTCTTGTAGTGAAACGAGAATTCACTTTAATCAAATGTGTAGCGATAATTGCAACCTTCGTTATGTTAATCCGACCAAAGTGTCCAAAATCAAGTGGATAGCTCAGTGGGTTGCACCGCTCACTTTGATCCAGGCAACAGAGGTTCGTGGCAGAAATCCAGTGTGGACCCTTAGGCAAGGTCCTTAATGCTACTAGCCTACCCAGCCACATGTAGTGCTGGTCCCAAGACCAGACAAATGGGAGGGTCGTGTCAGGAAGGGTATCTGACTAAAAAAAAAAAACCCTTCCAAATCAATATGCAGAACAGTATAACTCACCGTGGCGTTCCCCCTATATAAAAGAAAAAAGGGGGAAAGGGCCAAAAAAACGTTGTTAAAATGTCCAGTCATTCTAACAAACGTAGACATGGAATACAAGATTGGTCCTCGGCCTCTTTCATGGGACCCTTGAGAACTCCCAATCCATCAGAAAGTTGTGTCTGTAATGCAAAGTTAATTCATTACATCACCTAATTCAGCTAAGCGTTTATTTGAAAGAATCCCCTGAGAAGGATGGATGTTCATGGTTGAAGTAGAGAGGGTTCTGGGTTCAACGTCCAACCGGGGCCTTTCTGAATGGAGTTTCCCCCCATGTCTGCTTCTGTTCCCTCTGACTATTTTTGATCCAAAACCCCATTTTACAAGATGACATTTGAACACATCTGGATGAGTTTACAATTCTGATTCACCTGAAACTGGTTGTAACTGAATAGACATTGAATGCATCATGCAATACATCTCTATGCGATGTGTTGCTGACCGCTACTTCAGCTACGTGAGCTAAGTGAGCTCTCCTGCCGATGTCAGCAGTAAACATTTGTTTGATCTGGTTTGTTGTTCACACTTTAGCACTATCAAACTATTGCTAGTTGCTTTTTAGGAATAAAACAAGAGGGTTTGAAAAGCCGCTTGAGAAGTCGGAGCTCATCAACACAACTGTCGCTGACTCTGGGGCGGGGCTCTGGGATGCCTCTTTCCTAATGACACCACAAACATCCTGTCTGCACTTCATTCTTTTATTATGAAGATTTGATCAAATTGCCACTTATACTACTTACTTGGCGTTCACTGAATAAAGATCGGATATTGGAATCTCTCTTTTTTTTCACCATAATGGATTAATCGACGTAGGAATTAACAATGCCTCACAGGAAAGCAACGCCAATGCAAAGTGAGTTAGCATTTCGCTAATTTACTCAAAAAAGTGGCATTTCAAAAAGATTACACTCTTGGACCCGTTTTCAAAAGTTCTGCGTTTGCTAGGCCCTGAAAACGCCCGACATTTCAACTTCAATTTAAGGGACAGCAATAAGTACGAAAGAAGATGAAAGGAGGTTTCAGGATCTGAAAACGTCACATTCATGTCAAGGTAAAGCCAAACTGAAAGAAAACGTATGTTTTTCAAGGTTTAGTCGAGCGAATGGTTGTCCGACTCTATGTGTCAGCCCTGTAATGAACTGGTGACCCCTCCTCCCAAAGTCCGCTGGGATAGTCTCCAGCCAGCCTCAGGATAACCGATTACAGAAAAATGATCGATGGATGATATTTTGCATTGCATTCCACATAGCAAACCTAAAAAACTAATAAGATCGTCAAAGGCTTCGGTAGTATTCTTATATTTAGAGCTAATAAACGTGTGCTAGCAGACAGACATCGTAACCCTTTGATTATTCATGTGCCGATCTCAGCATATAGGTATTAGTAGCACTGTAAGGAACTAGGTCTACCCTGTCGTCTCTGACAATAAGGGTATACACCCCACAAAAAAACAACCCCCCCAGTATTCAATCAATTCCTTGATTGAAATCGTCAAATTTAATGTGAAGTTTTTGTCTGAAGAACTGTTTGTTTTGACTTTATAGAACGAAAGCTCCCCCTATTGAGTAAAATATGAGCCATTGGAATAAAATATGATAAATATAAGATATTCCCCCTCGAATCGATTCATATGCACCAAAGTTGGACTAAATTAGACCAACGGTCGACAGATTAAGGGCTGAAATCTATTTGAAATAAAGCTCCCTCTGGTGACGGAATACAACCGATCAATCCTGGAATCAATCCACTTTTATCTCACTCTAAGGTCTATAAATGTACGAAATAAAAAAATGATCAATTGAACAGTTTTCCAGTTATCGCGTTAACACGAAGGATCGTCAACGCCAATGAGGATTCCGAACTGTCCCCAACTTTTCCGGAATATAATCACAGTTTGACAAAAAAAACCAAAACAAACCTGGAGACCTTTTTTTTCCTTTCATTTTTCATCACCTGAATATTCTTCTAAATGGGAAAAGTAAATGTTTTTCACTACAGTCGGGTTTCCTTCCGGGTTCGGATGCTCCTGCACTGAATCCAATCAGAAAACGGCCAGCAGCTGTTTTGAATATGGATCCTTAAAAAACAGAGACATGCTGCCAGCTGTCACCGTGAAATTACTACGAGGGAAGACATCCGTCTGCGGCCTTACGCCCATCGGGCAGTTGGCTGCCTCTCTGACACATCAGGGAGTAATTCACTAGTTTGGTGGCAATTTACAGGCAGACTCAACAAGAAACCTGCCCGGGGGGCCGTTGAGCAACAAGCTCTCACGGGGGAAACTTCGGCCAGTCGTAGCGTCGAGGCCCTGCATAACGGCCCCGTGAAAAATTAACCCGCTCTCTCCGCAGACACAGCTTCCACGAGATTCTCTTTGCTCGTCCGCTTCATCTCCCGACCCCTCGCCCTCGCCCACTCACTTCATCGCCTTTATTCTCTCTCCGCACGGCCCGCCGTTATTCTGATCCCGTCTCCGAGCCGGCGCGCCGTAATCTTTCGCATCAAAGACAGCAGCTGTTTGTTTCATGCCGAACACGGACTGGTATTTATAGAACCGTCGCCCAGCTTTGGCGTGAACCCGCAGTAGGTAGCTAATGTAAACATGTGAGTAGCCGGCGGCGTCAAGGAGTAATGAATCATTCCGGCTCATGACTGAAAGTCAAATGGAAGTCATGGAGTTAAATAAGGGGGCTCGCAACAGGGGGATTAGTCAGGAAGCTGAGAGCAAACACAGCGTGGTATCAATAATTTAGGGGGTCAGTGCAGTTGGATATTTCATACCACTGGGGGAACAAAGTTTAATCAAACAAAAAGACCCGGCCTCCGAGCGGGAGTGGGCGCAAGAGTTAAATTTATTACTAACCCTTGAACAAGGACTGCAATTTTTTATTACCGGCATCATTCAGAGCCAAATTAGCAATCCGAGCCGCCCTTTTTTAGGGAAATAAATCGAGCCGGGGGAGCGATTTGGATAAATGCTGTCATAAAAGAAGCAGCGTTTCTTTGAGTTATTGTACAGAATGAAGGGTTACGATTCTGTTAACACTGAGTTTTTGTTTTTTTCGTTTTTTTTCCCCCACCTCGCTCCGGCCAAGAATCTGTTCCCCTCTCTCCGGTCCGGGCATTGCTCAACATCGAGGAGAGAAATGCCGTAATGGTTTTTATTGATCCTCCGCGTCTGGTGCCCTCACTGATGCCGAAGTAACGACGCTCTCTGCTCGTTCAAATCGCATCAACAGATGTTGTGACAGCAAAGCTTTTCATAAAAGACTCCAAAGAGCGTTCGATATTTCCCAAGAACCTCGCTTTCGATTTGCTCCGGCTGACGGAAGGAAGCATAGAGGGAGGATATCATTATGTCATTTAAGTTTATAACTGCGATTACTCATTCCAGGTTTAAAAGCGACAACTCCTTTAAAATGTTAGATAAAAGGTGTACACTGCAAAAACTCACAATCTTACCAAGAGTATTTGTCAAAACATCTTATTGCACTTGATTTGAGACGGAACAAGTTACATTTCTCTGCATTTTTAGGCGGTTGAACTTCTTGTTGGGTCAAAGAAAATCTCGAAAATCTCTCAAAAGCTCAAATTTAGTATTTCCAGCCGACTTAAAGACAAATTTCGGCCGTAAAATTTGAAATTTGAAAAGTCGTAACGCTCTTAAATCTAGAACAGTGTCACTACTAAATAGATAGAAACTTTATTTATGAGTTGGTTAAGGAGATAGGACTTTAAATAAACAAGAAAAAACAAGCAGAAATGCACATTATAATAAAAACCCAACGAAAAAAAAAGAGATACGGTGCAATCTTGCAAATACTAACTAATATTAGTAAAATATAGTTAATTTGATTTACCAGCTCATTTCAAAATGTCCTATATCAAAATCTCACGTCTTATTTTAAGAAATCATACCAAGCAAATTTCCACTTGTTCTATTTTTTCACTTATTATAAAGCTAAAACCACTTTGTCTTAGTTAATCTTTGAATTATTTTTGGAGAGGAATTTTTCCAGTGTAAGAGACAAAAACATTGTGATTGTATAAATTAATCCTAGCAAGATTAGACATTTGGGAAACAGCAACCGAAGAAATGCCTTGACTCATAACTATAAAACATAAAATAGGGTTTTTTCTTACTTTTTTTTATTTTTTTTAAAAATGGAAGTTTACTTCTTTATTTTTCTTTCCTCTGATTTTGTTGAACGATATTAGTTAGCAGAAGACCTGAAACTTTTGGGCAATGCCCACCCTGACACCTGAAAGATAATATAATAATTCTGTTTTGGACTGAAACTGGTCCTCCTTTGGACTCTGGGATAGAAAGAAGACTTCTTTATGCCATTCCCGGCTTTCCCCTTATATTGGCCATAACAATCGTTTGTACAACGCAATGGATTGGGGGGTTTTTGGGGATAACTCCTTCTAGTGGGGACAACAGCAATGGTCTAGTTTTCTGTATGTTATTGTCTGATTTTTAAGAGCGTATAGATATTCTTGACATGGAAATCCTCGGGGTGTAAGTGTACGACAAAACACAGCGAAGACATCGAGTGTAATCACGCTGCTCTATAAATTTACAATAACCATTGTGAACACAGCCCAAAGGAGACATAAAACTAGGTATCATTTATTTAAAAGTAAAAATAAATGTTAGGGTAATGGATTACACGACCTAAGGGGAGCTGGTAAATAGAGAACCATAGGGGGCCCAGTAATGGCCCTTTGGGGATACCACAGGATGGGGAGAACATAAGAGAAGTCTTGGCCTAATGAATATGTACACAGAGATCTCTGTTGTAGGAGCAAAAGGATTGTTGTAACTCTGAATTCAGCCAACAGATTCCTCCTTATGATTTGTTAATATCGATCGGCTTTATCAAAGGGAAGGTTGAGGATTAAAGTCGAGCAAAATCGGCAGCGAGTCATTTATTGATTTGAGTAATTTCTGTGCTGTAATGGAGTTTGGAAACCATACTGAAATACTTCAAAGCTGTTTTTACGACTGGTAAATCGGCTTTTCACTTCTAGGTTTGTATTTGTCTTGTTTTATTTTGAAGGTTTCACCATCACGCCTCATGGCTGTCTATGTTCTGTCTGTGTTTGTGGTTTTTGTCTCAACCTCCTGATTGCCTTGATTGTTTTCGCCGCTTCTTTGTCGTATTAATTCAGGAATGTCAGACTCAATCCCAGAAGGGGGCTGAACCAAACTCAAACTGGCCATGTTTAATCTGAGGTATTATGACAATTTATTCTTATTTTATTCACCGATTTTATAGAATCCTGATCAAACGATAGGAATAGAAAATAGTCAAATTGCAGACAAAATTCCAAATAGATCAACATAACTTATTTATACGTCTCCCTCTCTACCATAATAATAATCATCTATAAGAAAATCAGTTTTTAATTAGAAATATCAACAAAAAGACAACTTTAAATAAGCCTGGGTTAATGGCTGGGTTGATTTAGCCGTTTTTTTCTTCTCTGGTAATCACACTTTCTGGTTCTCTCCAGGTACTCCGGCTTCTTCCACAGTCCAAAAACATACAATACACAGGAATTAGTGACCCGAAATTTCCCGTGCATATGAAGATGAGTGTAAAGGTTTTGCCTCGAAGTGTCGACCCTGTAATGAACTTGCGACTCTCATCATAGATTGGCTCCACCCTCGGAAAATCCCTGTTTTTTGGACATAAAGTCTCCTTTGCTCGTTTAACAAAGTCTACCCATGTTTCGCCATGTGACTCCACTTCTTTGGGTTCGCCGTGGCTGTGCATTCACACGAGTGACGGAAAGACCTTTAACAGCGTATTAGAACCGACTAAAAGAAATTCTTTTAAAGGATAACATCAAGTGGACAAAAATACAATTTCAGCTGATAAATAATCCCATGTAAAATTGACATTAATGGGGATTCTTCTTTTTTTTTTACAAAACAGTGGTCTCTGGAGAAACATGCAACCTAATCCCTTCAATTACATTAAAAAAGGACTTTATTTTCTGAAACCCTGTCTCGGCGTTTTGAGAAAGGCTGGTAATAAGATTAGAAGTGTGACGTCGTAGCGTTCTTAACTGCAAGATATATATGTCAAGGGGGGGCTTATCTTTTTTCTACTTTCTTGATGATCTGTATTGGCTTTTCGGATGCTTCTTTTGCTCACCAGTCTACGGTCATTCATTAAGTCTAAATATTGATCCAGTGGCAGGTCGTGTTCACATGGGGCGAGTCGTTGCGTGGGACAGGGAACCGATCGGTTCCCTGATAATGGGGTTCAATCTGAAGCTGTGTTCTGAGTTTGACTATATTTAGTCAGCCGAAATTATTGTTGGTCTTCATTGATTCCCTGTGGTTATCACAAATTTTCTCACTCTGCCGGTGTAAAGCGGCTACTGAGTGTTTGAGTTGCCACGGTGACACGGCGAACAAGTAGTCGTAAAGTAGGAAGTGCAGTTTGTGGCTGGTAGCAACTGAACAGCAATTAAGAAAAAGAAAGGTGGTAGCTATCAAGTCAAAACTCTATACAGTCAAATTTAGCTAGCTTACCTGCAAACCTCTCCCCAAAATCCACCATGGTAAACTGTCAACGTACTCCTAGTCACCTACGAGTCACGTTGGGGATTCCTTTAGAGGTGTCTGCATACAGAATGGCAAAAATGATCAAAGCAGCTCATTTCTGTCTTGTTAGTATGTTGCAAGGAGACAAACTTCTTCCTGATTTTAGTGTTTTCAAACAACTCTTTGTTGACAATTGTCCGTAACCACAATAGGCTGCAGGGGTCGACAGGCCTTATTTTGTGAGCACTCAAGTCATGCGTGATGATTGGACGACTTATTTACACAGTATGAGTTGGAATCAAACAACAACGAATCTCGTACGGTATAAGCCCAACAAGGCGGTCAATCTGAGCCTCAGACTCTGTCAATCAAATCTTGTGTTTTAGCCTGCTTGAAGAAGATTTGGCTTCCCCTTAGTAAGTTACCGAGACCACTGTATACAACTTCAGAATGCAAACAGGAATATCCTAATAGGAAGGCTCTGGAGAAGAGTAGAGCAGAGGACAAACTGTCCGGCCTTAAGGACATGACTCACAGGCAGTCAGATTATATTTCTATCCTAAGCTCACCCATCCATAGCAGCGTCCTGTGGGACCGGTAAACCTGCCCGTGACCTCGCTCCTACTGAACGCTCATCAAGCACTCATCCAAGGCAGAGGTCCATAACGAGTAAAGCTGTTGAATGAGCCACTAAAGCCTGTTTGGAACTCTGTTACACTTGGCTTGTCCAGTGAGGCTCTGCCTCACCTAGCTGTTGACCACATGGCCACAATCCCACCTGATCAGGACCCTGTCTCGTAAAGCGCCAACTGGCCTTTTTCTTCACATCTTGTAGCTAATACTGAAGCTAGTCCTTTTTATGCCTGGTGGTTCCAGTCAACAGTTCCACTATGCTGTGCAGGTTCGGTAGAGCCTATCACATCTGACTTTGGGCAAGAGTTGGGGTACTGCCTGGACAAGTCAACAGTTCATCCCAGAAGCAACAGAGACAAAAAAAAACGTTCACACTTTCAACTACGGAAAGTTAACATTTACATTGCATACTTTTGGACTGTGGGAGGAAGCTGGAGTACCCAGAGGGAACCAACGCCTACCCCCGCCACACAGATAGACGGAAAACATGCTATCCCCACACCAAAAGGTCCATAGGCCAGTGGGGGATTTGAGCCTGCAACCTACCTTGAGTGGTGAGCCCACAGGGTGGTGGCTCCCTGAGGCCTCTTCCGACTCCAGAAGGGTGCCCTGGTCTCCTTTTTTTGAGGTGTAGCAGCTTCTCGAGTTCTTATTCATTGGGGCCTTTGAATCGCCTTTAGTCACAAAGTCTGATAGTCAAAAGGAGCCAGTTGAGGCATCTGAACAGGAGGTCTCCAGTACGCCTCCCTTTGGAAGTTTCCGGGAACAACAAACTGGGAGGAGACCCTGGGGTAGATCTCACTGGAGAGATTATATATCTCATCTGGCCTGGGATCGCCTCAGGACTCCTCAAGATGAGCTGGAGAGTGTTGCTGAGGAGAGGGATGTTTGGAATACCCTTCTTAGCCTGCTTTCACCAAGACGCCGCCCCAGATAAGTTGAAGAAAGTGGATGAATGAATGCCTGTGCAGAAGTGCAAGACTTTTGCTTATCATTTAAGACGTTGTCTCTGAATCTCGATCCATTTCTTTAAATTTGCATCCCTGTAGTTTTGCTTCACCTGAAAAACAACGGTGGGCTCAACAACCGGACACAGATGACAAACTTGAAGCTTCTTTCATCATAGACGTTGGTTAATTAAAAGCGAATGAGCTTAAAAGGTCATTGCGTTTCCTTCAGCACAATGGAGTGGCTCATGTAAAACATAATTTGTAGAAGTACTTTGTAATTTATCTGGAGTGATTTGCATGAGCCCAGACCGTGTGTGACCTATGGATCAATGGAGGAGGGAATGAAAGAAAAGAAAAGGTCAAGCCTCTTGCTTTGTAAAGAGGAGGCGGAGGGTGTGACTGTCAAAGGTTTTGTGCTCATGTCCGACCCTGAATACATATAATCATATTCCTCTATAAATAACTTGAGGGTAGACGTTTTTGCTGGCGACAGCATTCCCACCGGTCCAATGCAATCAAACCACCAAACCACCAAAAGCTGCCGCATGTGGCGGATTCTGCAACCCCGAGGCTCGTGCCTTCGCGGAGCCAAATTAGCCGAGGCGATGTTTTTTCTCGGTGAGGCTCGACACGGGGCCACAATGTGACACATTTGTCACAGGGGGAGGGCTTTGCTTGTCATGATCTAAGAAAAAGTGGGCAAACGACACTGATAAAACTTTTTTTCTATGCATATCTGCATCCTCACGGTATAATGACGCGTTGCTAACAGAGAGGCTAAACATAGACGGCAGTGTAAATATAGACGGCGGGCGGCAGTGGGGACGGTCTACACCTGTGTAATGAGGGAGATGCACAGATGAGCCCACCTCCATCTTCATGGTCCAGGTTATGAGTAGATGGAGAATTTCTTACTAGAGGATTATAGAGGAACATCGGAGGAGCTCAACGGTAATGACGTAGACAGATGGATAGAGCCTTAAGTCCGTACTTTACCTTCATCTTTGGATGTATTTGTGATATTTTATAAGACCTTAGTGCGAGGAAGAACTGCATTGATTTGGGGAAAGGTCAGTTGTATATTTTCTGACATTAGGGAGAGCTTTACCTCCAAAGTTTTACGGATAGTTTTATTGATTTTCATTTATTTACCCGATCCTTCCTGTTTTAGTTTTCCACCCTCTGGTGTTTCCTCACTTAGGGGTTTGTCCATGCCGAGGGCTGTGGGGGGGTCGCTCTGGACCGGATGGATCTGGCAGTCGGTATCGCAGTTTCATCGTTGTGATTTTGACTCCCCTGCTTGCTGGTCTTGCGACGGTGTCTTTGCTTCGGTTGTACCTCCCTCTGCAAGACAGTGCTTTAGCATTCAGCATCTTACTCACTAGGGGACATTTTTTTACAAAACACTGTTTTTGGAAGATAACTTCCTCACCATTGGTTCTATTTAGTCCAAATTTGGTGCATATGAATTCACTCCAGAAGAGACATCTTGTATATATCGTATTTTACTCTAGTAGTTCAGACTTTACTCCCAAGATGCGTCGTCAATTGTTTGTTTTTTTTGACTAAAAAAAGATTTTCTGGATACATTAAAAAACTGAGATGGATCATTTTCCAATTTGATACCCACATAAACCTCGGTGCGGGGAAGAACTGGAGTGATTTTGGGAAAGACTGGTTTCCTATTTCTGACATTAAGGCTAGCTTAAGCGTAAAAAAGCAATTTCTCAACGGTTGGTCCGATTTCTCCCAAATTTGTTGTTTCTTTTCATTTCGTAAAGAACTTTGCGTTACATTTTACTCGTATGAAGACTGCCACAGTAAAAAAGTCTGATAGATAGTTGCACTTTCTCATTAGCCGGTGCTCACGCCGGTATGGGACCTGACGTCGTAACCTCACTGCCTCCGTTACCGCGTCCACGCTCTGATTGACAGCTAATCCAACCTCTTCACGATCCAGAAATATTCAATATAGATGAACCGGTGATTCCCACATTGAAAGTTTGTTCATCTTGTCTCGTGACCCGGGCAGGAGGAGCGCTCATGCAAAGTGGACGCAAATATTTGTCCCGACGCCGGCAACGACCTCGTAAGTGGGGGAGGAACTTTATTCCTCAGCACATCGTGAATGATAAAACAGATCTGTTGCCGCGCGGAGCCCAAAACAAAGATGTCATCGCCACATCCCATAATACAAGAGGGTCATGGTGAGTTCCATCCCTTTGAGCTGATATCCATATCTCCATTGTTTGCACAGTGCATAAATTCACAAGACTAACAGAAAGTCTCGCTGAATAAGAAACGAGTGAGCAGAATAGAGAATCAGCGGCTGACAGAATGAAAGTTAAAAGGCTGTAAAAGGAGCGCGTGTTGAAATAGAGAGAGAAAGCGAGAGCGAGGGAGAGAGAGCGAGCGAGCGGGCGAGCGAGCTACGTATTATATTCACATTCTTACAATGCTCCCCTGGCTTTCACAAGGCTCTTGATTAGCAAACAGGAGCCCCTGAGATAAGAAAAGCCAACACTCGCTGGCTGGATTAGCATGTAAAGAGACTTTTCATGCATGCGTCTCCAGGAAAATGAGAGAGCGCTGCGCTTCAGATGCTGCTCCTTCTCGCAGGAAGGCGTCCGATCTGATTCCCACTCCAGTTTCTTTATGGGTCAATGTTTCCTCTTATCCTTTTTTTTTTTTAAAAACCGCCTTTAACAAGTTAGTTACTTTCTATGATCGGTGGATTCGGGCGTCTGGCGTGTGATCGTGTGATTGTGAGGCTTTTCGTGATAAAAACCTGATAATAACCCAGGTTTACTTTTATACTGGACACAAGAGGGAGAGAGGAAGAGGCGTTGCCTTACCTCTGAGTGGTTAATCTGACTAACGTCGGAACATTACGACGTTATGAAATATTACGTTATTAGTGAGAAAGTGTTGTGCGGTAATTAATCGATCCGACGTGACGTGGGAAGACTGAAACTCCTCGTCACGTGCTTTTAATCTGAAAAACCGAGATCTTTAAGAGACTTTCACAGCGCCTCTTCCTCCTCTTAATGAGTTCATTAATTGTCGCACGAAACGGGAAGTTGGTCATAATTAATGCTAAGATGGACGTCATCCTGTAACGTTTAAAAACAGAAACTCCTCATCAAACGCTCTTATTCTGAAAACCCAGACCCACGTCATGAGGCATCAGCTCCTTAAGTACTTCATTCATGCTCAATAAAAAGGGAAGTCGGTGGTTCTGATCCACTTGGTTGTGGTTGGATTTATGCAGACGTCTTTAAAGTTTTCCAGCGCTTTTCGGTTTTGTTCACAGCGCCGGTCCATCCCAGCTCCAGACGAGTTTTTTCTTGGCCATAATTGTAGATTTCATTATTTCTTACTTCCCCTCTTCATTTTTTTTTGAGTGACCTACAAACCTAGTTCCTCTACAGCTACAGGATGTCGTCAGACCGCGTGACCCGCCGATATTCAAAGAGGCGGGTCAACAGCCATGAGGGTTAAAGACTAACTGCATGGACAGGCGCTGAAAGCATCAAAGATGGGGCACCATAACACAAAATGACCCGATGCTGCTAACCAGTTCGTCGCACATTTACTCGAAAGACCGTAAAGCTAAAGCTAAAATACCATCAAATGTAAGTAAGGTTTCCGCAGCCTTTTTCTCTCAGCCTCCAGCCGAGCTGCTGGCACAAACATGTGTGGATCAATCTGGACTTCATTCCCACCACATCAGCACCAACCGCCGACAGATATTCAAGATACTTCAGAATTCATATTCGCCACAGCTGTTCCTCATCTGAAGATGAAGTCCGTCCTCCTTTTTTTTCCTTCCCGTTATTGAATTTGTTCAATAACACGACGGTAGAGTCTTTAAAAGGCCTTTCAACACTTTTTTTTTTTTTTTCCCCCCATTTTCTTTCAATTCCACTACTGGGGTTGGTTTTCATTTTGTATGATTACTTTCTTCTCTGCAAAAGCGATTCTATCCACGCTAGCCACGCCGCCGGTTTTCTTGATGCGCTAACGTCAACGCTCTCTATAATGTTGACCTCTAGCAAGTTAGCTTTGGCCTTCAGGAAGTCCTTAGGCGAGGATTTTTTATTTCTATAAATCAAAATGCGATTGGCTTTCTTTCCTGGTGATGAAGTCCCCACCAATGAGTGAGCACCGCTAACCTTTATCTCTGCCTAGCAACAACAATCCTTGAGTTATCTGATTGGATAATTCTGTTTTTGATGTCTTCAGGACACGAAACTTTTCCCTTCTGAAGTAAACCTGCTAAAAAATGAAGGCTAGATTAGTTAGAAAAAATTAAATACCTTAAATATTTAAATGATCTTAAATGCTTGGCCTTCTCTGCGTTTGTATGGATATACAAATCTAAATTTTGTATGCAATACATTACATCGCCGAACATCGTTATTTTGCCCACGCAGCACTGGTTGGTATGTTTTATAATTCTGTGTTTACATTGCAATGAAACAGAGACTAAAATGTCGAACCACAACTATTTAAAAAAACAATATTTGTTCCCTCCTCCATTTACCTGATAAAAAAACAATAACATAGACATAAACTGGGCTTAAACCTAAACATTTTGCTGTTTTTTAGATTGTACAATACATTATCTGCAACACCGCTGCTCTCTGCAATCTATTTTGTGCAATACAACGTGTTGCCAGGCGGAAGGTTGTTCTCAGATGTGAAATATGTCTTTATTCATTTTTATTTTATGTCATAGTTAATTGTTCATCGTCTTCCTTGATGGTATTTAGAGAGGAGGAATTCTTCATTGTCTTACATAAAAACATTGTCAACCTAAAAACATCATCAACAGGATCAATCAATTTGAAAACGCTGTAACCTAAGAACACTATCAATCTAAAAACACCATCAATCTAACAACACTGTCAAACTAAAAACATCATCAACATATAAACATCATCAACCTAAAAACATTGTCCACCTAAGACATAATCAACCTAAAAACACAATCAATCTAAAAATACTGTCAACATAAAAACACTACCATTCTAAAAACATCAACCTAAAAACACCATCAATCTAAAAACAACATCAATTTGAAAACGCTGTCAACCTAAGAACACTATTGATCTAAAAACACTGTCAAACTAAAAACATCATCAACATATAAACATCATCAACCTAAAAACATTGTCCACCTAAGACATAATCAACATAAAAACACAATCAATCTAAAAACACCATCAATCTAAAAACATTGTCAACCTAAAAACATCATCAACCTAAAAACATCAATTTGAAAATGCTGTCAACCTAAGAACACTATCGATCTAAAAACATCATCAACCTAAAAATACTGTCAACACAAAAACGCTACCAATCTAAAAACATCAACCTAAAAACACCATCAATCTAAAAACAACATCAATTTGAAAACACTGTCAACCTAAGAACACTATCAATCTAAAAACACCATCAATCTAACAACACTGTCAAACTAAAAACATCATCAGCATATAAACATCATCAACCTAAAACCATTGTCCACCTAAGACATAATCAACCTAAAAACGGAATCAATCTAAAAATACTGTCAACATAAAAACACTACCATTCTAAAAACATCAACCTAAAAACACCATCAATCTAAAAACAACATCAATTTGAAAACGCTGTCAACCTAAGAACACTATTGATCTAAAAACACTGTCAAACTAAAAACATCATCAACATATAAACATCATCAACCTAAAAACATTGTCCACCTAAGACATAATCAACATAAAAACACAATCAACATAAAAACACAATCAATCTAAAAACACCATCAATCTAAAAACATTGTCAACCTAAAAACATCATCAACCTAAAAACATCAATTTGAAAACGCTGTCAACCTAAGAACACTATCAATCTAAAAACATCATCAACCTAAAAATACTGTCAACACAAAAACATTACCAATCTAAAAACATCAACCTAAAAACACCATCAATCTAAAAAGATTGTCAACCTAAAAACATCATCAACCTAAAAACAACATTCATTTGAAAATGCTGTCACCCTAAGAACACTATCAATCAAAAAAACATCATCAACCTAAAAACAAGAACGGACTCCAGCCAGTGTTCAGTTGGACCGTCTTGTTCTTCTGTACAAACATGATGGATTCCTTCATGGATGATTTAATGAGTCTGTGTTTTTGTAATGTGTCTCATTATTTATTTTTACAGTGTAGTAAGACAAGCAGCTCATTTCCAGTGAAATTACCAGATCATGTAGTCCACAAATGCATTTAGCACAAATATCTAAAAAACACTTTAGCATAATTAGCAGTGTACTTTATTGGCTTGTAAAACAAATATTTTTACAGGCTGGATTCTCATGAAAAATGTTTTCGTGCACGACTCAGTCGCAGGGTCTCAAACCGGATCAGGAGGAACTTTCAAATCCGGCAGACGGACACTCATTCGCCGGAGAACTTCACTCCCCCTCCTCTTCATCACTCTGCGCCCTCAGACAAGATGTTTGTAATAAAGGCAGACAGACCATTAAAAGACTGCGAGCAAATATGTGGATAATTTGGTTTCTAAATGGAAGCCTGCTGAGGAAAGCCGGAGCAGGACTTTGATGAGAGAGAGAGCGAGAGAGGGAGAGAGAGAGAGAGAGAGAGAGGAGCCGGCTCTGCTCGGGTTCTTCCCCAGTAATGACACCTCTAAATATAATTCATGACCGGGATCATAAGTTATTCACTGACTAGCTGATGAATTATGGAGGTTCCGAATGTAATTTATCTGATTACGTGTGACAGCAGATTCTCAACTACAGTTTCTACAAGCTTCTTTTTTTTTTTCTGTTGTTTTTTTTTTGTTGTTGCTCTAAGCAGCTTTCTTTTGTAAATTGATATCCATTTGAGCACAAAAGTGTTTATCCGCTTGCTTGATTGTGCAACACTGGAGGATTTTCTCTCACAATACGCCGCTTGCCTCCGCCAGATAATCGTTACTCTGGGGTCATTTAATCCCCCTGAATTGCAGAGGGTCCAGTCTCAAAAGCGGATTTTGATGCATTTTTTTTTCTTTTTAAAGAGTAAATACCACGTTATAATAGATGTAATAAATAAGAAGCACAGAGAGTTTTTTCTTCTTCTTTTTTTTTTTTTTAATAGGATTGAATTTAGAGCCCTGGAGAAAGTTTACCCTCTGATGATACCTGAAAATAAAGAAAAACACAGAAAACGTGGTCAAAGTCTTTCATCCATCTTTCATGTTTGTTTGACGCCGAGTCAGATCCGTGTCTCACATGAATTTTCAGGAGCTTTGGTTCAAGGTTGGTGCAGGGAGATTAAATATGTATTATGGTCTGGGTAACCGACTGCCTGAAGTTCTTCAGATTTACAAAATTCCGATTGGATTTATTTCGATCACAACAAACCGACCTTCACATACGCATATATACATAAAAATACAAATTCATACAGTCTTTTAGTCTACGGTAAAAAAAAAAACATAAAGAAATTGGTAAACATACAAAAAACAAAACATACAAACGTACTCTTCTTATACAATATATATATATATATATGTACATACACATACACACAAACATTCACAGTTATACACACACACATACCATATACATAGATATTTACATATATATTCATACTGTATATACACACATTTAATATATATACACACACATTGGAAGTCTGTGTAGAGGTTCTATGTTTTTCGTCATATACGATTCCATACTATTCTATATTATATTTATTCTATATTTATTGACCATCTTTTTAACATTTAAAACATTTTTTTTTAACTACACGTTGGTATTTCTTCAAATTTACACCTTTAACTGATATACATCTTTATTTTATACTTGTTCTTACATTCTATTCAGCTGTCTTCTTGGTTGACTGTGTAACAACTTTGTGTTCCCTAAATACAAATTCCTAAATCTGGGATTATCGAGTGATCAGCAATAATATTAACACCACCTGCCTGATATTTGTAGGTCATCAAAACAGATCTGCGTGTTCTGACACCTTTTAGTTGACTTTCACTATAGTGTTTGTTCCCTAAATCCAATAAAGCTTTGTGTGTGTGTTCCCTAGATCCAATAAACCTTTGTGTGTGTTCCTTACATTCAATAAAGCTTTGTGTGTGTTCCCTACGTCCAATAAAGCTTTGTGTGTGTTCCCTACATCCAATAAAGCTTTCCGTGTGTTCCCTACATCCAATAAAGCTTTGTGTGTGTTCCCTACATCCAATAAAGCTTTCTGTGTGTGTTCCCTACATCCAATAAAGCTTTGTGTGTGTTCCCTAAATCCAATAAATCTTTCTGTGTGTTCCCTACATCCAATGAAGCTTTGTGTGTGTGTTCCCTACATCCAATGAAGCTTTGTGTGTGTTCCCTACATTCAATAAAGCTTTGCGTGTGTGTTCCCTAAATCCAATAAAGCTTTGTGTGTGTTCCTGAAATCCAACATGAATTGTGTTGTGTTGTTTTAATGCTTTTTTGTTTTAAATCTAACAAAGCACCATTTATGTTCCCTAAGTCTGGCTAAAAATGGTTATATAAATCCAAAAAAGCATTTTAATGTCTGTTCCCAAAATCTAAGAAAGCATCAGCTGTGTTCCCCAGGTTCTGACCAAGATCATATGTATTATCAAAATATGACAAAGCATTGCGTGTGTTCCCTAAATCTGATTAGAAATGGTATGTTAACAAAATTCAACAAGGAACCTTAGTGTATGTTCCCTAAATTTTAACAATGCATTGTACAGTGTGTAATCTATTTATTAAAAAAAAGCATTGTGTGTGTGTTCACTAAACATAAAGAAACATCACTTTTGTTCCCTAAATCTAACTAGAATTTAGTTTGAAGGCACTTACACATATATTCCCTTAATCCAAGAAGAAAAATCACATTTTACCGAAACAAAGCATTGTGTGTGTTCCCTAAATATCTAAGAGTATAGAGAGTTCCCTAAATCTAGTAGATCGAAAAAGGATCCTGTGCGTTCCCTTAATCTGACTATAAACTTCTGTTGCCTAAATGAAACTAATCATCATGTACATGTTCTTTGAAATGAAACAAATCACTGTGTGCATGTTCCCTAAATGCAACAAATCATTTTGTGTGTTCCCTAAATACAAAAAAAAATCATTGTATGTGTTCCCTAAATGCAAAACATTATTGTGTGTTCCCTAAATGCAACAAATCACTGTGTGTGTGCTCTAAATGTTACATATCACTATGTGTGTGTTCCCTAAATATATAAAATTATAGAGAGTGCCCTAAATCTAGAAGTTTTCTAACAAAAGATCATGTGCGTTCCCTAAATCTGACTAGAAACGTGTGTTTCCTACATGTAACAAATCATTGTGGGTATGTGTTCCCTAAATGAAACTAACCATCATGTACCTGTTCCTTAAAATGAAACAGATCACTGTGTGCATGTTCCCTAAATGAAACAAATGACTGTGAGCAGAGCATGTTCCCTAATTGCAACAAATCACTTAGTGTGTATGTTTTCCCTAAATGCAACAAATCACTGTGCATGTTCCCTAAATGCAACAAATCACTCTGTTCCCTAAATGTAATAAATCACTGTGTGTGGGTTCCCTTAATGCAACAAATCACTGTGTGTTTCCTAAATGCAACAATCACTGTGTGTGTTCCCTTAATGCAAGAAATCCTTGTTTATATTCCCTAAATGCAGCAAATAACCGTGTGCATGTTCCCTTAAACGCATAACTCACTGCATGCATGTCCCTAAATGCGTCAAATAATTGTGTGTGTGTGTTCCGTAAATCCAACATATCACTGCGTGTGTGTTCCCTTGATGCATCAAATTACGGTGTGTAATTTAAAACGCAACAAATCACTCTATGCATGTTCCATAACTACAATAAATAACTGCATGTGTGCTTCCCAAACGCAACAATCACTCTGTGTGTTCCCTAAATGCAACAAATCACTGTGTGCATGTTCCCTAAATGCAATATATCACTGTTAGTGTGTTCCCTAAATGCATCAAATCACTGTGTGTGTTTCCTTAATGAAACAAATCACTGTGTGTGTGTTCCCTAAATGCAACAAATCCCTGTGTGCATGTTCCCTAAATTAAACAAGGCGTGTTTTGAGTGACTACTGCGGACGTTTGAAGTGGTTCTGCTGGTCGGTCGGAGGCAGAGACACCAAGAACGTTTGCTGCTCCTCTCTGCTCCTGTTTGGTGAGTCATCGTCTCGGCGGCGTCTCTGTGCTTAATCTCTTTGAGGTCTCCGGTGGGAGGAGACGATGAAGGCAGGAAGAGAAATAGAGTTACTCTCTGCTGCCGCCCGATGAGCTTCCCTCAATAAAGGCACCCCAGAGAGTCCCGGACCGTCCAGAACCCTGGCAGAACCTCGGCGGTGACGCCCCAGAGATGAACCAAACTGGAATGACATCTCATACGTGTACAACATGTACAATGCAGGGGATTGGCGTCTTTTCAGGGATATACCCTCGCTGTTTGGGGACCACGGCGTTTCATTTGTCAGAGCGTCACACCCCTTCTGCTAACCTGCTGCAACCCGTTTATGCTGGGGGCCGTTTACACTCAAACATGCTGTTTTCACATAAAACTGTTTTTTGTGAAAACGGTGACATCACAGCCGCTACCCGTGTTTTTGTTGTTGCTGTTTACGCCGCGTAAACAGAAATCATCTGCACTTCCTGTTTGGTCTTCTTCTGTCGTCTTGAAATTGAAATGTTATACTAATGGTCTTCTGGGTGGGCAAACATACATTTACTAACGAGGTTACGTTTTCACTCTTGTGCATTTGTTTGTTTGTTTGTTTATTTGTTTGTTTGTTTGTTTGTCTGTTATTGGTGAGAAGGATTACAGAATTTCTTTTACGTGAAATTTTACTCAGAGGTAGATTTTGGCGTAACCTAAAGGTGATCAGTTTCCTGTTTCGCAGCGGATAAAATGGAATAAAATGAAATAAGCCGACTGGAGTAGTGACATCACAATTTGGCTACTGCTGCCTTTAATCCTTTGATTTCTTTGATGTTCCTTTGGGAAGGTGGAGCTGGGGGGCTCAGTGGGCTGAACAGAGACGTTGAAGTGGAAGGCACAGGAGACAATACGGTATTTGAGAGATACTCAGAGAGTTATCCGCTGATCCAGTTCTGGGTTCTGGTAGGGGGCCAACATAAACACAGCGAGAACATACCAATCCAGAAAGGCCAGAGAACCCAGCGCTCCCCGCTACACCACCATGCTTCCCCCAAAATCAACGTTTGAGTGTGCTGAAGGCGTAGTTGTGGGCCCCTCCGACAAAAATGGTATCTTCCGGATTAAAGCTGATTGAGAGAGAAAGATCCGTCACGGGTTCGTGGGTTTGTTTCACAGAGAGATGTTTACAGCTGCGGCTCCTCTGATGGCGACTCTGTCAAACAAAAACATGTCAGCAGGCAGAATCAAACAGATTGAGGAGTCGGCGCTGTCTTCGTCGGTTGGGCTTCCAAGCATCTCCTCTCTGCTGAAGATACAGCTCACCTCCAAGCGCCGCAGATAAAACAGAAAAAAAACCCACCAACGTTTACTCTTCGCTTTATCCTGCCCCCTCCAAAAAAAAAACAAACCCGGCGCTCCTGTTTGTCTGCGATACGGCGAGCGAGATGAAGATCACAAACCTTCGTCTGAGACATCCGGTTCTGCCGACGCCGCGCGTTTGTCCTGCTGTGCCTGAAAAGAGTTTTCCTTTTGGAGATGAGAGGCGGAGAAGGAAAGCAATACTGGCTGTGTTCTCCACCTTGCTTCACCCCCCCCTCCGCCCCCTCCGCCCCACTCCCTCCTGGCACCCAGAGGCTTTTTCCAAAGCTTTTAGTCAAAAACAAGCGGCTGTATGACGGATCAAACGCCCGTCCCAGCCGACCCGGCTTCTCTGCCGGCTTTGATACTTCAGTCACTCGCTCACATCAGTCCCTGCGTTTCGTCTGTTTCAGCTAAATGAATCTTTTCCTTCTACCTCAATTATTTGCCCCCTCCTCATCCTCGTTCTGTGTCTACAGGCCTCCTCTCAGAGGATTGACTCGCTCAGCTCCACAATAATGTCGAAAGATGCATCGGCCGTTGTAATTACTACCAGCCCTGTGGGCCAGGAGCCGAGATTGGCTTTGGGTCTGGTTCCGTAGATCTGTCCGTCTGAATGGGAGGAAGTGGGGGAGCGCCGCCGAACCCACTCACTCCTTCCTCCCCGACTCCCTTCATCCCCGTTCCGTTGCGACGTGTAATAGCTACATTGCTCAACGCCGAGGATCCACTTACAGGACTTTTGATTTTCATTATCAGATTAAGGGGCCCCGGCATCCCCTCGCCAATCCTTCGCTGCGTTCTGACTCCGAAATGTTGGCGCCCGACAGCAGAGACGTTTGATTGGCAAGGAGGCAGCTGGAGTCGAGTGCCGCAGGAAATGAGTGACAATTGCGGCCGTTTGTCAAGCCTTGCTGTTGTTTTTGGTTGCCGGCCCATATTTACTTTGGATGATGAGGTGGTGTAGTTTTGAAATTCAGCCCGTTGATTCTGTCAGGTACTCCGCTGGAGCTTCCTGCCCCCCTCCGCCCATGTGCCTCACGTAGGGTACTTCAGTCTTTATTCCAGTTTTTCAGTTCCACCAAGGAGGATTTGTTTTTGCTCCTGTGCATTTGTCTTGTTTGTTTGCATTTCTGTTTATTTGTTTGTTTGTTTGTTTCTGAGCAGGATTATGTAAAAACTACAGGATAGATTTATTCCAGAATGGGATAGAAATTTTACGCAGAAGTACATTTTGGCATATCCTAGAGATAACGTTCAATTCTTTCGACAAATGAGATAAAACAAAAAACTAATTTGTTAGAAGTAACAACGTCACAATGTGGCTATTGATGCCTTTTATCCATCAATTCCTTTGATCTTATCAGTTTCAACAGTTTATTTGATGCCTTTGATGATACATTGGGTTTGGGGCTGGGGCATCAGTTTCAACAGTACGTTCATTCCGTTGGGGTTGAAATGGTGGCTCAGTGGGCAGAACAGAGACGCTGAAGTGGAAGGCACAGGAAAAAAGTGGCTACAGAGTATTTGAGAGTTTACCCCACTGACCTCAACACGATCCCCCCATTCTACCCACTCATACCGCCTCCTCCTTCCCCGGACTAAGCTCAGCACCATGGGTGATCGGGCCTTCTGTTCTGCTGCCCCTCGTCGGAATGCCCTCCCTGACCATCTGAGGGCTCCACCGACGACTGACACATTTGAAAAAGGACTTAAAACTTTCCTTTTTAGCAGAACCTATAACTTTAATTAACATTGCTGCTTTTTGCTCCAGTTTTTATATAGTTATTATTTTATTTTTTAATTGATGCTTTTATCTGCTTTTACTTTGTAGCACTTTGAGATTTGATCCAAATGTAAAGTGCATTATAAATTAAATGTAATATTATTATCATTATTATTATTATTAGTTTGTTGGATTTGTCGGTAGATTTAGATACTGGTAAAAACTCAGACAAAAAATCTGCTTGGATTTTTACTAAACCTAGGATACTGTTGTGTCTTGGCGGAGAATTGTGCTTTTTCCGAAGTGCTTTTTCAGGTTGATAATAATGTTGGCATCAGCTTTGGACAGGTTGTGTATTTCGGGTGGAATTTTTTCATTTCAACCACAATAATTGAATATCCTGGTCGGCTATCGTTAGGAGCCAAAAGAATAAAATCTTGCTGTTCTTGCCCTAACATAACAATTCTATCACTCTTTATTTTCTCTGTTTTGGATTCTGACAGAAGAGACATCGGATTGGCAGAAGCCCGATCAGTTGAGTACCACATAAATGAATGATATCTGCAGGTATCTGACAAGCCTTTATGATATTTTTGGTCGTGAGCCCATGTCTTCTTTGAACTTGGAGTCTTACTTCAATAAGGAAGCTGAGAGCTGTTTTGGCAATTATTTATTTGATGCCCCTATCAAGACTGTTTTAGTGAGGTAATAAGATAAGCAGCTATCTCTTTAAAACAAAAGATCCTTTACTTTTGATTCTTATGTTTATCAGACCATAGACCATGTCGTCCTAGCCTGAGTTCACCGATACAAGCAGCTTTAACGAGCTTCCTCCAAAGGGGGGACAGGATAAAGCCTTTGATACCCCTTTTCCCTCAAAAATAACCTGGTGCTGGTTCGGTGCTGGTGCTACTGGCAGTCCTTAGTTGGTTCAACTTGCGAACCTCCTAAGAACCTGTTTGCTATTCCACTGGCTAGTAGCCAAGTTAGAGCCACGCCATTACGTCACCCTATAACGTAATCGGTTTTCGGCTCTAGACCAGCAAAGAGTTGGTTCTTGTCTGTTACCAGTTTTGAGAGCCAAGAGCTCTCAAAACTGAGAGTCCATAAGCATCAAACTGGTTTTAAGTCTTACTCTGGCTCTGAACTAGCCCTGGAACCAGCTCTTTGGAAAAGGGGTATGAGATAAGGTTTTGAGCTCGGAGGTCCACAAAGAGCTTGGCATCAAAAGTAGCCAGCTGAGGTGACGGCATAGCCGTTAGCCGTGAGGCGGTTTGGTAATCTGAATAGGATTTTGCCTTTTCTTGGAGGATTTCCAGGCAAGACCGACTGGGAGGAGGCCCCCCCGTCCGACCAACTCCTGGGAGGAGTTGGTTGGATTTTGTCGCACATGGATCTACTCATGGATATCTATCTTTAGTATAAATTCATGCATGTGATTCGATCTGAGGAACTCTATCGCGTACATACTATAATTTACCCTAAAAGTTTGTATTTTACTCGCTAATTTTTTTTGTGGACGTAACTTTACATCTCATTTGGGGAGTACAATCAAGGGGACCGCTTGTACAACACAGGGTATTGGGACTTTTCGGGGATAAACCCTCGCGGTCGATGACAACAACATAGGTGTAGTTAATTGTAGGGAAATTGTATGACCTCTCATCAATTTACATTATCTGCAATAAAACACGCTTTCTGTTTTAGTCAGTGAGTCTTTTGATCTGTTTCCTCCGATAAGCATCTGTTTGAAGAACAGTATAGTACAGTAGTGGACTTAAAGCACACACTCGTGCTTTAAGTCCACTAGCTCGCCCGTCGGCTCGCCCGTCATGGAGAAAATTATGCATGAGTAATTGATTTGTTTTGAAACAAATGGCTCTACGATGACAATATTGAAAATGACAGTAATCGCAGGCCTGGTGCTGAAGTGGTCTCAGGGTTCCAGGCGCCGACATATCAGATGTGATTCATGTTGCACAAGTGGCGTGCTGAATGAGCAATAACCCCGAGCTTGCATAAACCTAATTACACCACATGTCAGCTCATCAACGACCCCCGATCTCGTACCGACATATAGATTAGCTACAAGTTAACAATAGGCGAGTAATGACCCGCTGCAGTTTGCCTTGCATTGTGAAAACCTCCTGCTCTTCTTTATTACCATCTTTCTCTCACGTTTGCACTTTGGGTCATCTTTACCGCATCCTGCATTTCCTCGCTGCTAAATGAGACTCTCGCTGTGGCCCCCGCCATCCTATTGATCGCCCGTTTAGCTCACCGAGTGCAGTTTACGCGCTAAATTTAGCTTTGTGCTAAGGGCCCTCATTAATATTAGATCCAACAGTCGGGGTGGGGAGACCATTACTGATTGATTTCAAAGGAAAAGACAGAAGGATGCAAAGAGACAAGACAGAGAGGAACAGGTTTATTTATGAGAGTCAAAACCTACGCTAGTAGTTCTTTTTCAACTCTCATGGACGCTGCAGGGCACAAACATGGTCCACGCTAGCACACCAGCACAGACGCGACACAGATGCTTCCAGCTACACATGATTGATTTCATGCGTTTGTGCATTCTGGAGTGTCACCAGGAAAAAGCATAGCCCTCCAAGATAAGAGAGAGAGAGGGAGAGAGAGAGCGAGCTTCAGCCTGTGGGAGCTATAGCATGAAACAAAAGAATGCTGACCCCTCTGATTGGGTTCGCGCTCCAGCTGGTCCCTGGCATTGTCATATTGGGTTTGCGTAGTGTTTCTGGAGGAAACACAAAAAAAAAAAAAAAAAAAAACGGAAACCCATGTGTAAATCATTATTGATCATCAAAAGCAGACACTTTCCAGAATAAAGGGTATTTCTGTAGTAGCGATGACTCAGTCCGATCCAGCAGTCCCAAACTGCTCACAGATGTTTGTGCCAGCTGCGATCCTACAGCGGGGGAGTGCAGTCTCATATTTACGTACGATAATACATAAGTCCTGTTCAAATCTGTCAAAGCCCACATAACTACATGCCAGTGGCGGGCCTCGGGTTTTTCCACTTGGGCCTTCAATGCTGTACTACCACAACAGTTTTCAGGGATATACATTAACTGCAGAGACAAACACTGACACCATCAAGGATGTTGCACTGTTACACAGAATGACATGATGTTGCCTCACTAAAAGATGTCACATGTCTCCGTCACATTTGCTGATATGACCGCCGGGAAAGCAACGGTACCATAAAATGTAACTAAGTAGGATCCAATAGCGTTTTCTAACACTCCAGTGTTCGAAAACTCTCAGACTCTTAGATTCCAGACGCCAGTAAAGCAGCTGAGCATTAACATACGGGATCCACCAGATCACTGACACTGGACCTTATTTACACCATCAAGCATTAATCAACACCTGTTTAAGATACTTAAAAATGAGACTCACCAAACCTCCTTTCTTTCTCTAAAAAATAGTCCAATAACGCGGTCGTAGAGAACGGCGGTGCTTTTCAGTTCCGCTATAAGTTCATTTTCCATTGGCATGGAGGTCCTACTTCTCAAATTAGCATTAATTTGTTGAAAATGAGCACTCAGCAGGAGCAAAGGATATGAATGAAGTTCCCTCCTCATACTTACGTATCGCAGGACGAGTCTACCTGAAATACAGGCCCAAGACTACCTGGAATACCCTGGCATGTCGAAGAACACGCCTAAAATGACAACTCTGAAAATCTGATTGGTTAAAAAATATGACAATCAACAGCATTCGGTCCGAGAGTTGCTTGCCCAAGCGTAGACATTTCACCCCGAACAAAAAAAAAAGCCTTGAAAGCAAATGCTGGGATGTACTGGGTGGTTGTCTCTGAGATGATTGCAACATGTGTATGATGAAGAGTGTCGTTTTTTTCTCCAGGCAGGAACAAACAAGTTTCTGTAGCGTTTTGTTCTCCCCTCAGGGGTAAGAACACAACAGCCGGAGGCAAGGAGTGTACAGATTTCATACAGATGAAATTAACGAAGAGAGTTCCCAAAAGGCATTGGTGTGATGTAACAAAGTTTAAATATTTAGTGACTGTACTGAATCGGACTTTCCAGGTATTTCTGTATGTGAAAAGTTTGTTTAGTTAAAATTTTAAATCTAATATCTGAACTTTCTTCATCCTTCATTCATTTTTCAAATCAGGTTTGTCCTCAAAAAGCCCCCAATCCACTGCGTTTCACCAGCAATCCCCCTTACTGAACTCCTCAAAAAATTTTATTTTGGAAACCTTGTTTTTAAAAAAAAAAAAAAAAAGCTCATATTTGACCTATTATTGTAAAATATGATAAAAAACAAGATAAATCCCCTAGAGTCGATTCATACATACAAATTTGGACTAATTCGGAACAACGGTAAGGAAGTTCCGAAAATCAATGTTTTTAGGAAAAAAGCCCCCCCTTCTGAGTAAAATATGAATTTTTTGATAAAATATGACATATACACAATATACCTAATTCATCGTGATTCAAAGGCAACAAAGTTGGTCTCAATCAGACCAAAGGTGAAGAAGTAATGTCCGAAAGTGTTTTTCATTAAAAAAGACAAGGAAAAAACAAAGTAAAATATGAACTATTAGAGTAAAATATGAACTTATAAAAGAAAGACATCCTCGACTCCATTCATATGCACCAAATTTGGATTGATCGGACCAACAGTTGAGAAACTATGGACACAAAACATTTTGCGGCTAAAGCTCCTCCTAATGTCACAAATATGGAACAGACCTTTCCCAAAATATGCCAGTTCTTCCTCACACTAAGGTCTATGTAGCTACAACATTTGAATTTGATCCATGAAACAGTTATTGAGTTATCAGGAGGTACAAGAAAAGGGGTACATTATTGACTTAACTCCAAGAATATTCCGTATTCCGCATTGCACATTCATATTCCAGATTTAGGAACATGGTTATACTGAAAACACAGAGAACAGGAACAATGTGATGAATAGTGATGATGGAACGAAACTCCAGCCATTAAACCGGCATATTTTCATCCCACAGAGGTCACATGGTCACGACTCTTCTATTGGCCAATCCCAGGCAGGCATCATGTGACGCGTCAGGAAATTTGCATATGTGGCAAGCAGTAGTGGGTGTAGTATTCATATCCTTTACTTGAGTACTTTAAAGTACAGTTGAGTACTGAATGAAAATACTCCACTATGAATGAAAAGTCCTGCATTCAAACCTTAAGTAAAAGTATGAAAGTATTTCTCAGCGACTATTACCTAATGTATCAAAGTGAAAGTACTCTGTGTACCATGGATAGAGTGTTTTTCTATTATGGGATGTTGTTTAATTAAAATTATTATGAATGCATTGACTTACTTTTTGATTCTTTGAGTACTACTGCTCAAAATAGGATTTCGACAGTTGTGAACATTGATATTCTTTCATAAGTGTTGGCTAATGCTAGTATGCTAACATGCAACAGTTCCCATTTAGATAACCTGCCCATTCAATTACGATTTATTCCGGATATGGGTATATTTCACACAGCGATGTCGCTGTAAGTTGATATAGGAGTGATTTAATTCACCTCCTGCGGTAGCTAAATTTGACGCCCACTTACACATTAGAGATATTAACCAAATCCTCCAGCTGGATAAGTGGATTTATGTGGGACAGCTAGTTGTCAGAGGGGATCTTATTTGGCCTGGATCTGGCTGCCTTGCCACAGGGTGCAGCTGTAATGACAGGCCTCTCTGCAGCCACACAACCACACTCAGCACGGTTCATCGCAGACAGCAGCACAGCAGGGGAATTATGTGGAGGGGCCTGGCACTGCCACGGCACTAGATTTTTTCCAGTAGACTGCCTCTTGGGCCAGGTTGACAGTGAGTAAGCCTTGAATTTACTCTGCCAGTCAATAAATCCCACTCCCACCGAACCGATGGGAATTGATGGATCATTGAATGTTCTCTTTTCTTCCCATATGTTGGCCTTGTTTTAACTGTGTGCAGAGTTGTGCGGGTGTATGTGCACTTGAGGTAGATACAGGCGGGCATATATGAATATATTTGCTTTATTTTACCAAGTAAATTCTTCATTGAGATGAAAAATCTCTTTACCCTAGAGTGACATGGCCAAGAGTTCAGCACAGATAAAAACTACCACAATATATATAGCATATATAGCTTGAAATGCATGAAAAAACAGTTTTCTTATGCAACATGCATCCACTTTGATACATTCTCTGATACTTATGTTTGATGCTTATCAAAAAATAAGTTTGTGGATGATTTTGGTGTTTTTTTTAAATCAACCACTGCTTAAATTCCCATGAAATTCCATAACTTTCATAGGTTTCAGACTACGATGCTCAACGGACCCCCAGAAGGGATCAGTGTCAAGTTAGCATTAATGAATATGCAACATCCTGACAGAAAAAAAAAAGAAGCTTGATGTGAACCATTTAACGTCTTCAGACTGTGATGTTGTGAATCAGTCCCAGTCTCATCATCAAGATTGGCCACAAAACTACCAGCTTAGTTTTTTAGAAAAGATCAAGCTGTGGGTTAAAATAAGTATGTTCCATGACATGACATAAGTTTAAAGGTTCAGTGAAACAAATTTAAGAGTGTCTCTTTGAATAAATGAAAGATGTAATCAGTACAATCAGCTGAAAATAAGAATAGTTTTTCGCATTTCGTTAGCTTAGAATTAGCCCTTTTTAGCTTTGGAGGTCACAATGTTGTGTTTGTGCAGTAGCCTGGAGCTGACGAACCAAACACGGGCTCCAAGGAAGGATTTACATCTATATAGCAAACTGATGCTACCTCCTTATCTTTGAAAACTAAAATGATCCTTAACCCATTTTATTTTATTAACATTAGTATGTACTAGCATGCAAAGCAGCTAGCTACTGAAAGATTTTTCCACAGAAATGTGACGATATAGCCACTTGAGGCTACACCTGTATGACTATATAGGTTACCCTACTTTACCTTTTTAGCTATATGTGTTGAAATAAAGCGTACAATATAATTATTATTATTTATATGTATGTATGTGAATACATTATATGTTTTACCGCTCGCCTCTTCTTGCATCCTGTCTTGCACCGTGTTGCCAACCTGTTTAGTTCAGTTCAAACAAATACAGTTGTTGCAGGGGTCTTTGTTGTGGCGGTGTGGCGAGATGCCCGGCTAGAAAAAGGACATTTCTCAGTCTTCGCTCTACAATGCTAGAGGGGGAACCTCCTGTCGAAACGCTGCGAGGGCACCTACAGCGTCAGAGCTCGAAGGGAAACCGACTGAGCCGTCTTTGACTTGCCGGTCGGTGATACAGGTGTGTGTGTTTTCTGTGTCTGTGATTAAGAAAGCTTTCGGATCAAAGTGTCAAACCAACTCCCCGGCACGGCGCAGCGGGAGGGGCGAGGTGTTTTTATGCCTCCCGATCAGCCTCCTGCACAAACAGCCACAGGCTCTGATGTCCCCTCTGCCTCGGCAGATATCACCACACGTACAGCGGCGTTGCTTTAATTCGGAACGACGGTTAATCAAAGGAGCTCCCGGAAAAAAAAGGATAGCAGGGGTTTCAAGTTTCAGGAGAACCTTAAGGTGAGTTCCACCTTCAAGAGGTGTGCATCTGATTAGAGTTCTGAGGCGAGGCTCTTGAGATCAGATGGTTAGGCTTAAACTAAACAAAGAGACTGGAGCATGTTCCAGCTGGTCTGGACCTCGACCTTGTCAGATATGAAACAGTTTGTTCACCCATGTAGCAACATATCATGCCGCCTATCCCAGCTCGGCTCTGAAAAGAGATGGATTGGGTAAAAGAGTGAATGGAGATCAAGATACATTTTATTGTCCAACAAAGTGGGACATTTGTCTTTAATATACGCATTACATACAGAAGATATTCAAGGGTTAGGAACTGATAAAGTGAACAATTTTCTCCAATGTCATATCAAACCCAGTCTGAAATATCCCCCAAAAACTCTTCACCTTATCTGCTTCTGCTCAAGAGCAGCGGGAAATCTGAGGCCATGATAAACTCCCCCCTGGTTTGGGGGGAGTTTATCAAACAAAATCAAACAAAATTTAAAATATTTTGCTGTGTGTTTTGACGGGATAGTTCAAAACACACAGCGGCAGTTAGGAACCAGTTCAGGTGGTTCAGGTGTCTGATTAGGATTCCTCCAGGCTGCTTCCCTCAGGAGGTATTCCAGGAACGCTCCAGCGGGAGTAGACCTAGAACTTGCCCTAGGGACTATTTGTCGCCTGGGGATCCCCCAGGATGAGCTAGAAAGCGTCTCCGGGGAGAGGGATGTCTGGAATATCCTTTTTAGCTTGCTGCCAACGCGACCCAACCCCGGATGGGCAGAAAACAATGAATGAATGAATGTCTGTCTAATAACCATAATGTCATCGCACCTAAATGCAATATTCCCGTCATAGTTTGACCCCTGGAATATGACTCCCTAAGGATGAAAACCAACCGACTAGGATATTGAATCATATCATTATTCATACGGGATATTCCTGGTTTCTTCAGCCTCTCCTCTGGATTGCCTTTTTCCCGTAGTGCATAGTGTCCTGGTAAAGGATTCATCAGACCTGACCACCATGTGTCATGGCTCAGAAGGCCAGTTCTGATTCTGACGTACACTTTTGGCGATAGAATCAGCCATAGAATTGAATCACCCTTGAATCGGAACCAGCTTTATCTTTTTCGGCGGTCTGTGCTACAGTTGAGTGGGCCGTTAGACACCCATAACCCTGTTCACCAGTTGTCCTTCCTTGGACCACTTCAGGAGGTCTCAACCACTACAGACCACAAACACCAAACAAGACCTGCAGTTCCGGTGATGTTGCGCCAGCCGGTACCACCCTACTCTGTCCATTCCTTGATTTAGACTCAAGCGTAGGAAGACTATATGTCTCCTCTGCAAGACCGGTTCCCACTGCTGGAGGCGTCACCTTCTTCCCCCGCGTCTGAGGTCTGAGGACGCCTGTTCGACGTTGAGCCCAGTCCAATATTTGAAACATCATGTGCATTGTCTTATTGTGAAAGGATGCTTGTTTGAGCGATTAGATACCTGGGGACTGGGCCAAATTTAGCTTTTTCAAATTTGAGCTTTTTCTAAAAAGTGGTTTGACAATTGTGAATATTCTGCTGACGATTGTCATACAAATAATTGCGATTTACAATTGAATTTCCTTCTGTCTATTTTGTCCCACCGCTATAGTAGCAGTCTAATTACAGTCTTGTAATAGAAATATACCAAATGAAGAAGAAAACCCATTTTTTTTAGACTAGATGTCTAACTTGTCCTTGATGGACATTATTGTTATCCTTTAGCGCCATGGCAAAGCTAAAAGGCTAACTTAAGGGCAACCAGATGATTTAATGCCAATAAAAGACTGAATAAAGAGGACATTCTGTTGAATCAACCTGCTATAATAAAAAAAAAGATTGCTCAAATAATTTAGTAATAATTATGACGGACCAACAAACATCTGGATGTTTGAGTCGGAATGCTACCTAATCGATCCCATCCACTGACAGGCACCTTTGTAAGCAGACAATTAATGTTAAAAGGTTCAAATAAGGGCAACCAGATGACATCATTAATGCCAATAAAAGTTTATGGGAAAACGCCGTGGTAAGAGTTAAAGCTGCGTCTCATGTTAATGTCGTTATGATTTCTCCTTTCAGTGGTTATAATGTTATGGCAGATTGATATATATATTTGCTTTCATAGAGTAATGACCATGTTGACTGATTTAACGGTACCCGAACGTCATCCAGCACCAACGTTCTCTGCTGGTTAAGGGAAAAGACGATGTTCGTCTGAGGGGGGTGATTTCCTGTGGCATTTTATCAACTTCCTGAATAGTGAGTGGGCGGCTTCCCACAAACCCACTCACTGTTGGCAAACTAAAAGATAAACAAAATGCATGACTGGTGACCTTAAAGCAGGCAGCAGCCACACATCCTGTCTCAGACTCTTTAACCACAGTCTTACGTCGCCTGACGCAACAGCTGTGACTCATTTTGTCATTTTGTAATCTCACCTCACATGAACTCATTATTAGTCTCTACGTCCGAAACGTTGTCTCTGGAAAAGCACTTTGTGTTATTGAACCTGACGAACATTAAAATGACATTTGAATGGAAGGAACGTACGACTCCAGCTGCTAAACGTTTCTAGGATTCATTGACGTCAGTAGATAGTCTTTCATTGGGTTTTTACCTGTGCATCATAACGTTGGCTTAAAGCGGTTGCTCGGCTTCCATAACGAGGGTGACGGTGGCCCAGTTGCTAGGGCGCAAGATACTGAACTCCAAGTTTCTCCCAATGGCTGTTCCATGATGCCGTGAATCGATGATGAGCAGGTAGCGCCTTGCATGGCCTCTGTCATCATGTACGAATCTTTGTGTGAATGGGTGAATACTGACTTGTGTTTTAAAGCGCTTTGGGGTCCAGCATACTAGAAGAGTGCTATATTAGTACAGTATATTTACCTTTTACTACAATATCAGTCAATAAAAATGTTTGCAAGTTCAGCAAATATGTGGTCAAACTTGCAGCAGAGGTACTTGCTGATAAAATAGAGAAGTTGCAAAGTTATAGATAGACTAGACTAAACTAGACCTATACTATTGTCACCCAACACTGAGGGTTAATCCTCCTAAAAGTCCCCTAACCCCTTTGTTTTACAGGAAGTTCCCCTGATTGACCTGCTTGAACTAAATGTGAAGTAATTTCCATAGTTTTTCCAGTTAAAAAGAAAAGCTTACCTCGGAAACGCTGAGTAAAATATGAGCTATTACATTAAAATATGGTTCAAATTTATTCTTCCTCGCACCAAAGTCTTTGGGAGTATAAGGTTTGAAAATAAAATTCAGGTATATCTGGAAATCGGGACTAAATCGGGCCGACAGTTGGGTCATTTTTTCCAGAAATCTTTTGGAGATATAGCTCCCCCTAGTGTAAGAAATATACAACCATCCTTTCCCCAAACCACTGCAGTTCTTCCTCGCACTAAGGTCTATGTAGCTATAACATTTGAAAACGATCCATGAAATCGTTTTTGAGTTACTGCGTTAACACTGAGGTTCAAGGCGGCGAGATTCCGATTCCTTAATATCCCCGACTTTTCGGGGAAATAAGAAGGCTAGCCGTTTAAGGAAACTGCACAAGATTAAATCAAAATGCTAAAAAAAACAACAACTAGTGGTACAAAAATGACTTGATGGGTTTATCGGGTTTTAATGGATAAAGAAAGACAGGAAACATGTTTCAGGACAAAAATTATGCTCAATGAATGAATTTATTGACGATACAAAAGAGTGGGTCCGATCAAACGCGAACTCTGTCTTTGAAAAAGAAGGTACTGTTGATTAAAATGCTGTTGACGTTGGTTTGGATCCTGACGACGCTTACTCTAATGAAAGTGTTTGTAATGTGGGTAAAAATTCAAACGAAAGTTACAACAGCAGTGGGTAAAATACCACTTCCTCTCTACAAAGTAAAGTCGCAGCAGAAAGTACTGCACTCATTCCTCGTATGGCAGCGTTTAAGGAACAGGAGCAACCGATAAGGATGAACGGCTCCAGATGGAAACTGAGCTAGAAGCATCTACTGCTAAGCTAGCAAATGGACAATCAGCACCAACAGATGGCTTGAACTCTTATTTTGAAAGGGAAAAAAAAAGGAAGAGGGCTCTATCAGGCACTATCTCATTCTCACGGTAAGAGAATACATGCCTGCAGCAAAAGTACAGTAAAAGGAAGTGTCATTTCCACAGAACCATCAACAAAAAGTGGATGTTCTGAAACAGTCTCAGGTCTCAGTGGCAAAGCAACATCCTGTCACACACAATAAAGGACATCAGGACTCATAACGAGTGTTTGGGCAAATCAAAGTCGGCAGCAACCTGCAAACCGTAAAACAAAAGGATCAAATATCATCTGGAAAATGTTGGTGCCCTAAGGCGCGGACAGAACATGATATCTCATTTCCTGTTTTTCTGACGGGGATCCATTTCGGTATCGATCATTCATTAAAGCAAATAAAACAACAAAAGTGTTGATGTTTGAAATCAATCAATCTAGCAGGGCTGACTGCTTGTAACGTTTGGAACAGTTCGCTAGAGGGCAGCCAGAGGAATTGGTCCGTAGCTGCCAGGAAGTGGCTCCTGAGCCTGGCTACGTTAAGCATCATTAAAAAGGTCTGCAGACGCCAAAGCTCTGCAGATCTCTACTTTTTCTGCCTGGATGTTGTAATGCGATGGAGGGAAGAGCTCCGTTACATGCAAGGGTGAGAATAGTTCTTTCTAAATTGCCGCACAAACTTGGAGAACTTTTGCTCCTGACGTCAGAGGGTCCGGCAAGTGTGAATGGGTCTCAAATCCTACAGCGTACGTCCGGTTGGACGAACCTAAAATAAATCTTTGAGAGACCTATAACTAAGTCTCGTTTGGGGCAAGATGTCTGTGAGCTAGTTTCACTCATTTGCATTCCTATGTGTAGCCCCCTTATAAAATCGGAGCAACGGTTGAGAAATTATGGTCTGTAGTTTCAGATATAAACAACTTACCTTTCCCCAAATCAATCCAGTTCTTCCTCGCACTAATGATGGATATGAAAATGATCCATGCAATAGTTTTTGACATGGTGACGGCGAAAATGATTCCATAATAACCCCCCCCGACTTTTTCGGGGATATAATTTGTGCTCAAACTAAGTTTTTTATAACGGCTGCTAATAGAATGGTATTCTAGACTAACGCTGATTAATTATGGGGCGGCAAATTTGGATTCTGGATCGGAACCTCGTACTGGTAAGTGAGATCGTTAACTTGCTTCACTGCATCTTGTGTCTCCACGGTCACAATTAAGGATGCAGGGCCAGCCCCCCCAGGTCCACAGAGTGGGCGGATGGGTGGATGGGTGGGGGCTGCAGCCGGGCTTCATGTGTCAGCTTGGCACCCTGGATCAGCTCGCTCTTCAATGGCGCCACCTCCCCTCTAATCCCTGCCTGTCATGCCGCTGCATTCCCGGCTGAAACCCCCCCCCCCCCTCTGTTCTACTCCCTGCTGTGACAGACAGCTCAGTGGGCCCAAACTCCTCCCCTTCACTCCATTTGATTCAAATGCTGTTTAGGGCTGCAGCCCACTGAAGCAGAGACCCGGTTTCATTTTCAGCATCTGTTCTTTCAGAACTCTCGCCGCCTTCAACCCAAAGATCCACATCCATGAAAGTGATTTAAAGGCCTGGTTGCAGCAGAATGATAACATTTGCCCACCTTTCTCGCCCTCTGTGTCTGCTTCAGTCCAGCTGCCATGACAACTCCTGGGTCCTTCTCCTCTTGCAGAACTGTGGGACCGGAGGGACTTGACGGGGAACGTCCTGTACCGTTGAAGACAACACGAAGACCTGACCTGAGGGACGAGGTCATGATGGAGATAATTGCAGTCATGTTTTCATGGTGAAACTCACAGCAGGTCAGGTGTTGTTCTTTATGTTTCCTGATGGAGCAGAAGGTTTAGTAGAGTGGAGGACATAGATTTATCATACAGTGAAACAATCCAGGTTCATACGGTGAAACAGTCCAGGTTCATACGGTGAAACAGTCCAGGTTCATACGGGGAAACAGTCCAGGTTCATACGTTGAAACAGTCCAGGTTCATACAGTGAAACAATCCAGGTTCATACGGTGAAACAGTCCAGGTTCATACGGTGAAACAGTCCAGGTTCATACGGTGAAACAGTCCAGGTTCATACGGGGAAACAGTCCAGGTTCATACGTTGAAACAGTCCAGGTTCATACAGTGAAACAATCCAGGTTCATACGGTGAAACAGTCCAGGTTCATACGGTGAAACAGTCCAGGTTCATACGGTGAAACAGTCCAGGTTCATACGGGGAAACAGTCCAGGTTCATACGTTGAAACAGTCCAGGTTCATACAGTGAAACAATCCAGGTTCATACGGTGAAACAGTCCAGGTTCATACGGTGAAACAGTCCAGGTTCATACGGTGAAACAGTCCAGGTTCATACGGGGAAACAGTCCAGGTTCATACGTTGAAACAGTCCAGGTTCATACAGTGAAACAATCCAGGTTCATACGGTGAAACAGTCCAGGTTCATACAGTTAAAACAGTCCAGGTTCATACAGTTAAAACAGTCCAGGTTCATACGGTGAAACAGTCCAGGTTCATACAGTTAAAACAGTCCAGGTTAATACGGTGAAACAGTCCATGTTCATACGGGGAAACAGTCCAGGTTCATACAGTTAAAACAGTCCAGGTTAATATGGTGAAACAGTCCAGGTTCATACGGTGAAACAGTCCAGGTTCATACAGTGAAACAGTCCAG
>VRLP01003615.1:0-61378 GCA_009660295.1 Lophius piscatorius | reverse complement strand
TAAATGTAGTAAACGTAGTAAACGTAGTAAATGTAGTAAACGTAGTAAATGTAGTAAACGTAGTAAACGTAGTAAATGTAGTAAACGTAGTAAACGTAGTAAATGTAGTAAACGTAGTAAACGTAGTAAACGTAGTAAATGTAGTAAACAACTGACGGAGACAGGGACTTCTTTTAAAATGTAAAAGAAAGCAAACACACAACGACTACGACCAGCTGCTGTGGTGTCGTCCAAGTATCTAAAACATTCCAAAATCCCAAATGGACTTTAAGTTCAGGTAGTAACAGAGGTGAACCAAACATCTGTATAAACATGAAGTTTATAGCGGTTGGATAGGGGGGTGACATTTTGACGCGTCTCACGACAAGAGGACTTAAAAAGCAGCTAGTTATTACCCGCTAACTCAAAGAGGAATAAAAATCAACCGTTTCTATCTACAAACTGGGGAAACAGGAACAAGGTCTCAAAACTCATCGCCCTCCAAACAGAGGGTGAGATCAAGTCGCCGTGTGACAGGGAGGGTTTATTGTCTTTTGAGGAAATAATATTTTGTTTACTGTTTGTTGTGTAAATAAATAAAATAATATTAAAATTTAGAGCCGGACACCCTACATTTAATATTTTTGCTCCGCCCCCTTTTGCCACAATAACAGCCTGAGTCTCCTTCTGTAGTGTCTGATGAGGTCTGAGAACACATGGAGAAGCCTGACAGAGGCTTTTAGGTCTTCATCCAGGATCTGCTGGTGTTTGATGGAGTCCATGGAACCATGTCTTTAACAAGATGTCCAGAACCTTTGGAAGAAAAACAGCCCACAGCATCAGAGATCCACCACCAGACTTCACAGTGGGTATGAGGGTCTTTTCTTTATGGCTTGCTTTCTTTCCAGGCCACACCCATCTTAGATGTTTGTACCAAAAAGATCTACTTTGGTCTCATCTGACCTCTGACCTTGTTCCAGTGAAAGTCCCGGTGGTGTTTGTCAAACTGTAGCAGCGTTAGCTTGTAGCAGCGTTAGCTTGTAGCAGCGTTAGCTTGTTTGTGGACGACAGCAGAGCCTTTTTTCTTGCTACCCTTCCAAACAACTGGTTTTTGTGTCGGCGCCATCTGATGGTGGTTAGGGAAACTTTCTGACCCCAAGATTCAACTGACCTATGACCTCTCTAGCTGTAATCCTTGGAGAGTCTTTATCCAGTCCAACCATCCTCCTCACAGTGTGTGGGGTCAGTTTGCAGACACGTCCTCTTCCAGGCGGATGTCTAACATCTCCAGTCTCTTTAAGCTTCTTCATTGTTCATTTTCCAGCGGAACCATCGTCCCAACAGAGGGTGGGGTCAGTTCGCAGACAGTAACATAGACAAACAGACGCCCCCGTGAAACATCCTGTTGGTTCAGTCTGGACTTAATCTACTTTCACACTGCAGAATAAAATGTGGAACAAATCTGATGTTTGCTCCAATGTGACTCAGATCTGAGTGAACGCTTGAACGTAGTGCAGTGAAAGCTGCATGTCTCCTGTGTGTCCAGGAGGAGGCGACATTGTACATGAATTCAACCCCTACAACATGTGAGAGGTTTTTCTTCTGCATGATTTTCACCTCCTCAATCAAGAGGGTGAAAAATAATTGAGCTCCAAAACTCCCAGATGAAATCTGCCTCCCAAAGATCCAATTCTGTGTCGATTTAAAAAAAAAAAACTTTTTCTCTCAAACATAAAAACCAACAATCCATAACTGCTCTGGTTAAAACACAAGATGTTCCATGAAAGGTTTAAATACATACATTAAATCCATGTAATTGACCATGTACGAGATATTACTGTAAATTACCCCAGAAAAAAAACAGATATACACTTTTACACAGGTGCATTATGGGTATATATATATATATAGTAGATATATATAGACTTTTTTTTAAATATAATTTTAACATACAATTTTTTACAGTGCACAGAAACAAGAAGTTAAACCTTAATACACTATAGTTTATCATCTTTTTTATTATATTATCGATTATAATTTATGTATTAGTGTGAAATGAATGTAATGTCCTGGTAAACATTTTTACAGTACGTCTGTGTTCTTCTTGTATTTTACCGTAAAGTGCAGTACATGGTCACGTTTTCTTTTACTGTTAAATTCTGGCAACCCCAGCTGTTTGTATTTTTGACTGTAAACAATGTTTGTTTGTTTTATTCTTTAACAGTGCGTAACTCTAAAGCTGCTAAATGTTTTTGTTTCTTAACTTTCGTAAGAGGTAAAATATAAAAAACAAAATATTCTTTTATATTTTCTCGTGACTCTTTATATCGACATTTTCCGTGAACTGGAGAGTTGTCTCTGGATGATTTGACGACCGTAACCCTTTAATTTCCCGCTCGACCGTTTGTTGAAATTCTTGCATCTATTTGAATTAATCGATTAATTAATGTGAGTATTTGGCTTAACAGTGGGAATAAACAACTTGACTTATTTCTAACTGTTCATGTGGATGAGGGATTTTTATTTTTTCATCCATTCTATCAACTTACATATAAAAAAATACTATAAGAATAAAATGCTTGTACGTTGCACGTTTCGCCACTAGGGGGCGGCTTTAATTTGAATATGAGGGAAGTGGAGGCTCTAAGTGAAAAATTGCAGCCCCAGTTTTTCTCCCTCAGCTGCTCAGAGGTGCATCAGTAGATGATTGACAGAAGAAGCTTCTTACCTTTCCAGATGACTTGATTCCTTTGGCCAAAGAGGCGTAAACGATGAACCAGGCCAGGAGCAGACAGCCGGCCAGAGGCCAGCGGAGGTCTCCTGGGTATTCGATCCCTTTGGAGATGTGCAAGACGTTGTACCTGCAGGAATGATCCAAACATCAGGACTCAGCCTGACATAAGGGCAGGAACTACAAAACACCATCAGTAGAGATGCAGTTTTAGATCTGTAGGCATATTATTGATGCCTAGGAGTTATTTTCCTCTTGAGAAGGTCTGCCGGACCGTGAAAAGATCATTTTAACCTCTTTGCCAAGCAAATTTAGAATTTATATCATTTAAATCCAGAAGTTAGATGCATTAATTTAGATTTTTGATCATAATTTTGGGGTTTTTTGCAGACGGTTCACCTACTCGGTTAAATCCAAATGGTACAAATTGTTTTATATTTGGATTATATATTCAACATAAGAGCCGTAAACATATTTGACGCTACATTTTCTCAATATTAGACTTTTATCGGATGTTTTCCGGCATATTTTCAGGTGAAAATGTTGTAAAAGTTTACTTTTTTGGCAAATATTTGTGTTTTTAACTCAAATAACAGCAAAAAAGTTTCATATTATTGCCTATAAAAACTTTAGGCTACAGAAAAGCTAAAAATTCTCTCATGAAATCTGCATAAATTCCATTCCTCATCTTTGGACACTAAAAAAAAAGATTTCTTCTTCTTTCTTCAAAACTAAAAAAAAAACTTGCGTCTGTTGGAAGATGTGCCATGATGAAGAACTCACTTGAAGTACTCCTCACTGGGGCTGACGTAGGTCTTGTTGCCGTCCACGGTCATGTTTATCAGTTTGGTCAGGTTTCCCACGGCATTTGCAGACATGCAGAAGGTGGAATTCTTGATGGAGGTGACGTTTCTGTCCCGGAGGATGCAGGAGTCTGTTCCGATCAGAAACCAGCAAACATCAACAGGGAGAGAGTGACAGGAGGATATAAACCGTGGAGGAGGAGGGGGCGGGATCTAGAAACAGCAGGATCCTCAATTTTTCTCTCTTCGTCATGCAAAGAATGAAATGCCCATAATGCATCTGTGTCCTTCTTTAATGCAGGCAGTTTCTCCTACATTTGAGGGGAAATACCAGCTGGATTTATCTTGATGTTTTACACAACCACTCAATCAACCAATTCAACCAATCAGAGGGAGAGTTTTATGTAGCTGCTAATTTGAGAGTGACTTTTTATCAAGACATATCTGTGCGTGAAAAAACTAGGACTACTCTGAGAGTAGTTTGCTGGTAAAGTTACTTTAGTTTGCAGGTCAAATGTTGGTAGTTTGCAGACAAAGTGAATGTAGTTTGAATGTGGAGTGACAATAATTTGCAGGTAAAACTATGATAGATTTCACATAAACTGACTATAATTTTCATATGAAAACAGACAGTAGTTTGAAAACAAAGTGATTATAATTGCAGTTAAAGTGACAATAATTAGCTGATAAAGTAACTACAGTTTGCAGAGATAATTGACTTAGTTTGCTGGCAAATCGACAGTAGTTTGCAGATAAGGTGACTGTAGTTTGAATATAAATTGACGTTGCTGTTAAAGTGAAATAATTAGCTGATGAAGTGACAATAGTTTGTAGGTCATGTGACAATAGTTTGCCGATAAAGTAAAAGTAGTTTTCAGGTAAAACTACGATAGATTTCACATAAAGTGACGGTATTTCCTGATAAACTGACTATAATTTTCATATGGAAACAGACAGTAGTTTGAATGCGAATTGATTATAAATTGCAGTTAAAGTGACAATAATTTCCTTATAAATTGCCTAGAGTTTGAAGATAAAGTGACTCAAGTTTGCAGACAAATTGAATATAATTTGCAAATAAAATGACATTAGTTTGCAGGTAAATTAAAGAATTTTGTAGATAAAGTGGATATAAATTGCAGATATATTGATTATAGTTTGCAGATAAAATGACTATAGTTTTCAGACAAGGTCACAAACATTAGCTGATAAAGTCTCTACAGTTTGTAAGTGAAGTGAAAATAGTTTGCAGATAAAATTATAATAGTTTGCAGGTTAAGTGATTACATTTTGCAGATAAAACTATTATTGGATTGCGTTATGTGGGCGATGGTCTCAGGGTGTTGAGCACTATAACGGCCTTGGGCAAGAAGCTGCTTCAGAACCTCGATGTTCTGGTTCTGATGCTTTCTGTCTGATAGATGTTCATGTTTCCAGTGAGTGAAATATGAAGGATTACAGTCAAATATGACAAATAAAAGTTCCATCTCCTTGAAGAGGTTCATATCTGGTCAATTTGGACTCAATCGGACCAACGGTTCAGAAATCAAGGACTGCAAACTTTGATCCCTTGTGGTGGGAAGATCTAACCGACCTTTCCCAAAAATCAATCCAGTTCTTCCTCGCACTACCGTCTATGTATGCATTAAATTTCAAAATGATCCATGAAGAAGTTTTGGAGTTATCGTATTAACACGACAGATCGGCAGATATCCCTGAATAAGTCTGAAATAATTTATGTGCATTAAAATAAAACCCAAAATTATCAAATCACTTTATTCTTCATGAGTGCAACAAAAAAAATGACTGAGTCTAGTCAGATGTGCAGATGCTTGATTACTGCGGTCGAGTCTCACTCTCCACTTTAGAACACAAACATCTGAACGTTATAATCCTAACATCTTAGAAAGAGACTCGTTGTTTTCACTGGATTCTTTTTATTTCCCAGCATCAGGACTGATTTTCATTTATCGCTGCTTTTATCCACTTTTTCTCTACTTGTTGTAAAAAGAGAATTCAAATACAAATAAGCCATTATTTGCCTGAGACCAGCGTGAATAGAGATAAAGTTCCCTGAAATCAGTTCAATCAAGTTCGTACAAAAAACAGAAACGTCCTTCAAAGGTCAACTTTGAACTTTTTACCTTTTACTTTTATACTTTGATTTTAGAACCTGAACTTTTTCACTTCTACTTGAGTAAAGAATGAAAGTCTTTATTTTTACCAGACTATTTTATACAGTAGGTAAATGTACTTTATTTCTGACAAAACACGCATTGATGCTAAAAGTTTGTTTTTGAAGTTGTTTGTTATGTTTAATCAAGATTAAAGGGCTTAAAATTAAATATCTGAGTTAAAGATGACATTTATTTTTCTAATTTCCATCCTGATTTGATTTTTTATCTAACCAGGAAAAAGTCTCAATCTGTCTTTTAGAAGAGTGTGAGGATTGAAAACATGTTGTAGACAGGCAGATGTAAAAAAAAAGAAAAAAAAAAAGAACAATTCATAAATTAGCAGAGGGTTTTTTTTTATTTTTGTGAACATTGTTGAAGCAACGTGTTTTTAAGTTTAACGCCACAGAACCACTAAATATGCCCTAAAAGCCGCCATAATGATGAAAAACAGACAAATTAAAAAAAATAGTAATATTTGCGATGCTGTTGTATCATCATCATCATCATCATCATCATTGTGATTTTCATTTAATTTAGTGAAAATCATTTAATTTATTAATTTTTCTCTTCTTGCCAGCATTTCTCCCCTTTTTTCCTTTGATTTATAACTTATCCAGTCCCTAAATGGTCTTTTTATTATATTTTGTGTCACTAAAGGTACTTTTAACATCTTTTTAACAATACTAATATTTCGATATCATGCCCTGAATTATATTTAACCATTTCCGGCAGCATTTATTCTGATTGTGGACTAAAAGATTACTATAACCTTTTTTTTAAATAGGCTTTTTTTTTTTTACGAGAATGCAACATTTATATCAGCACATAAAGTTTAAGACAATGTTAAAGTAATCCAAAGTATTTAGAATATATACTGAACAAATTGACATTCTAGGAAATATTGCTGCTGCTTTTATTTGTGTTTTAATGACTTATCATTAATGTTACATTTTGATGAGTTATGGAATTGCAAAAACGGTTTTTAAAAAAGGGGGGCGGGGCTGTGAAGCTTATTTGTTTAGATGTGACATCAAAGGATGGAAAAACAATTCCAGGAATATCTTCCATTTGATTTATTCCATATTGAAGGTTATCTTTTTTCCTTTAAAGATGAATGTGTTTTATGGCTTTAGTGTGAAAGTGAGAGAGTGGACAGAGAGACTACGCTGTTGAATGGAGGTGCAGTTCCTGTGGCGGCCAGCAGGCGCCAGTCTCGGGCTCACTGCAGCACTGCAGCACCTCGGCTCGTACAGTAAATTTGTCAAGCAAGCAGTTTTTATGCTGAATTCGCAGAATCCCCAAAGGCGAAATTTAGACCAAATTAACACTTATTCGATATTCATTCGACGCAGATCGATGTCAAACACATTTTTGCACCCTGGAAACACAATTTAATGCGCAACTAGAGTTAAAAAGAAATAAGGCCTAGCTTGAGCTGAATGCTGCAGCCTCAAGTGGTAAAATAGAAATGATATAATCTGACATTATCCCACAGAGGAAAGACCTTAAATGAAAGAAATGCACATTTAGTCACGCATATGGTCCCTTTTCCATATTATTAAATGCCTTTAAAAGTATTCAAAAAGCGTGGAATGAAGTCTGTGGATTATTTTGTGGAGAGTTTAAGCGCCGCACAGATCACAGGTCAGGATTCATTATACCGCAGGACACCTCAGCTGAGGGAGTCGTGACGCATTGCGCATTGTGCCGAGTGTGTGTGAGCGTGTAAGGGTAAGTGTGTGTGAGTGTCTCACCTAGAAGCAGCATGTCTTTGTCCTTACATTCCACCGTGTTCCACTCATTCCTACAGTGAGCCCATGGCAGTGAGCCCTTCAACGAAGCGAACAGGTAGTACAGTGTCCAGCACATTATAATGTTATAGTAAACGGCTATCAAGACAGATATTATCAACATGGCAATCCCGCAACCTAAAATAAATAAATGAGACGAAATGTGAAAATTACTCTTAAGTCAAGTAGAGAACTGGTAATGATTGAGAAAGGATTTGAATTTGGTATTTCTGTGTTCGTCAGTTTACCTTGCAGAGCCGGGATGCATTTCCACACTGACACGGGGCCCTGGCTGGCAAACTGGCCCAGGGACACCTCCAGAAGAAAGATGGGGATCCCGGCAATTCCCAGCATTGTCAGGTAGGGGATCAAAAAAGCGCCTGCAAGGAAATTAAACAGTTGGATACGGAATGTAGTTTTATGGAAGCCTGGAGCTAACAGACAAAAATACACGTTTGTGTCTTATTTAAGGGTATTTACACAACATTAAACACATCCTTGCATTGATTAATGGCTAAAAAATATGAATTTTAGCATTAGAATGTTGTCAAAACATTGTTTTCATACATCTTTTTTTTTTTAATTTTATCTGTATTTATATTTATATTTTTCTCTATCTAAATAATCAATTTGTAAAATCTTTCCTCTGGCTGTGAGTTTTTAATCATTATTATTAGTATTGTTATTATTAATGTTATTATTTTTGACACTGAACAAGAAAAGGATATTAGAATACAATAAACAGTTATTAATAAACGTCATTTGCATAAAAATAGAGATTTATTGAGATATTTCGTTTGGATTCAAATCTCTTACCTCCACCATTCTGGAAGGCGAGATAAGGGAACCTCCACACGTTCCCCAGTCCCACCGCATAGCCAACCATGGACAGAATAAAATCCAGTTTATTGGACCAGTTTCCTCTGGCCTTGTTCTCATCCCCGTCATCTTCGTCATCTTCAGTCTAAAAGGAATGTTAAGAAAAACGTATTATTTTTTTTACGTAAATATTCATTATATATGTACAAAAGAAAACAATAATTTCTCAGATCTTTAATAAAACATCTAACAAACTGAACAATACGTCACACAATACGTCACTCTTTGTAGAGTGACGTAATATATTTAAAAAGATTCATCTCATCAGAGTATAGAAATGTTTTTGACAACTTGTCAATGAATATTAGTCCATTTATCCTGCATTTTAATTGGGTTTAACCAGGAAATACTCAAAAGTAAAACCCACGCACACATTTAAAGGCCCATTAATGTAAAAAAAAACAACAACCTGGGAATTACATCCGTAAAACTCCAAACAGAAATATCAAAAAACTTTCCGATGGCCCTCTCCAATAAAACACAAACGCATCACTGAAGCTGCACACTTGGGTTCTTTTGTAAATTCATCAAATAAACTGCATGACTTCTGGGAAATGATATAAAACACCCTGAATGGGAAAGTGTGCGCGTGAGAGCTGGGGGTTCCCGCGCTGGGTCACACCAAGAGATTGGAGCCCAGAAAATACCGCGAGAGTTGGATTAAATCCTCCTCATCGTTAATCTGTGAGCAGAAATAAAGCAGGATACGGGTTTATCAGACGGATCTTATCGTTTGTCTGAGAAGAATGCTCCCCCTTGGACTGGATTCTGGTTCCATGATTTATCACGCTGGTTTATGAGAAACACATCCTGTTGTTTGGAGAACATAAAAGTTTTGGCTGTCCTGCTTTGTTGCAGAAGGATCTAAGGTGAACGCAGCATGAAGGTGATGCACCTGGCTTTAATTGATCAGATAATGCAACATCATGGCCTCTCAATGATTTTTCCCTATTGGATTCTTTTCTCCAGCAGAATCCAGGTTCGGTTCTGAAGCCTGCAGGTTTCTTTCTGTGCAGAGAAGTAAAGGAACATTCACACTTTTATTCTCCCACATTCCCCTCATTCACAGCCCATCATCGCGGATCTACTGAGGCTCTGCAGGGCCGGAGGTTCTCCTGCTGGAGGCAGTAAATCCGGCCTCATCAGCAGGAGCGTCCACGCGCGCGCCAGACGCTCTCCGGTAAGGAGAACTGACTTACCGCCATCACTGCGCCGGGCTGCACCGACGTGTTCCCGTCCGTCCCCAGTATGATGGTGGTTTGGCTCATAGTGGTCCAGTTGTTCTGCTCTGCTGTGGCCCGGAGCGGGTCTCCATACCGCGCTGAGCCGGTGGAATCCTTCCTAAAGGCCGAGTTGACTGCCGCCGATCCAGGAACAGGCGGCGGGGTGCTTTTAAACGTCCCGTACGCTTTACTGCTGTCCAATTCTCCCGGTTTATTTTCCGTGGGACAAAAAGTTTTGCCCTCATTGCAGGGAGCAGGGGGCGGCTGGGGCGCCGGGTGATGGTGCGGGGTGGGCACCGTGTTGTCCGGTTTGTTTGCTGTAAGTCCCGCAGTGGCGTCCGGTTGCTGCGTCGGGATGTAGGCTGCGGGAGCAGCAGGCGGCTGTTTGGCCATTTCTCTCTGCTCAGAGGAATCCTGCAACATGGGGGACAGATCAGCAGGACAGAACGCGCGAGGCTGTGAGGCTGCAGCAGCCCATCTCCCCTTTGGGATTAAAAAATCTCTTTCTGCACCGTTTTTTTCTGCAGCATGCTCCGGTGTCTGTCCGCACCGGGTGTGCGCCGGAGGGAGGGGGTTGCTCTGCCTCTCCAGTTCTCGCTTTCTGCAAGATTCTTTAATTTTACGCCCCATTTCCCCCTCATGTCATTCAGCCGCACACACCCACTGATTTTTATGGGCAATAGACAAGCTGCTGCGGGTCTCTCGGTAGCTGCGCGCGCGCTCTCCCCGGCAGGCATGCAAGATCTCCGGTGTTACAGTAGTGAGCGGAGCAGGACGGCGGGTTTATGAATGATTCCCTGACATTAAGCTGGGAAAGTCACCAAAAATACCTTAATGCTCTTAAAATGTTAGGTTTATTATAATCCAACTACTCCCACCGGAAACACGAGTTTACCGAATAAACAGGGACGTGCGTGACTTTTCCACCCTTGCGTAAACTTAAAGAAAAAGTTTAAGCGTTTTTTTAAGTAGTAAAAACATTCAGATTGAAGGGAAAAAGAAGCAAAGAAAAGTTTTAATGCTCTTCGTCGTCTCTGGTTTCAGCACCATGGACAGAGACGCGGGTTCTGCAAAACGGAGTTTTTAAAAAAAAGGTTCAAAATCTAAATCTGAACAGCAAAAAGTTGTAAAAACCGAGGCAAGTGGGGAAGTAGATACTCACCATTTGTTTGCAGAGCTCCTGTGTGCAGGGAGGCAGCAGCTGTGGAGAGGAGGAGGGAGGACTGGAAGCGGACCGGCTGCGGCAGCGCCAAAACACCGAGTGCAAAGCTTCTCCAGATCTCCGTGGGAAAAGAGCGGAGTTTGCGTCAGTGCGGCGCAAGGTGCCCTTCGCCTGACATTTTCTTGATAATAGGAGTTTGATAGATCATTGGCTGAGGATTCGGTTTTTTAAAGGGGACAACGTGAGCCCAAAGACAGCGGGAGAGCGCGTGTTTGCGTGCGTGGATTCTGGTTACGCAACGTGCATGCGTGAATCCCTGGACGGAATCGTTCGGAGCTGATTAATACACTTTAGTCTCCGGGGATGTGCAGGATGTTTGCACACACACACACCGAACACACCCACACATAGGTGGACGCATCCCACATGGGGCGCGCGCACACACACACTCTTGGAACAAAGGATTCCTACTATTGGAGGAAACGGACCACATCGGAGCGCACGTGGGTCTAAATACAGTTTGCTGAGTGGTTTCTCCTGGTAAAGAGGCACTAAAGTCCCGATTTAATTGGAAAACTTTATTTAATGCAGAAACAACACTGGTAAATATTTAAATGGCAGGGAAATCAAACTTATCATAAGGTCACATTTTATTCCTATCATTTTGAGAAGTCATAAAAGTTAAAACTGTTGAAGCCTGTGGGCTAAAAGGGTCTGAGCTATAAATAGTTTTTCCACTCCAGGAGTTTTACGCACGGCCCCCAGGCTCCACGCGCCCCTTTGTGCGTCACAGATAGGAGCATTAATCAGAATCCAAAAAAAAACCAGGAAAAATGGGCGAGGTTTGTATGAAGCTACTCATTTGTTCAACACATGAAGGAGACTCTTTTTTCCCCCCTTCCCCTTAAATCACGCGTGACACAGGAGAAATCGGAGCCAACCGCTGGACCCTGGAAGGAGTGACAGCAGAGTGGGAGTAAAACGTGCCACATTCTGAAACACTGCAATGCGCAGAACTTCATCCAAGACTCTCTAAGGAGGACGGTCCACATGGAAGTCATGTGTGATGGTGATGAACCTACAGTTTCAGGAGAACCTGTTTATCATAAACGGTTTTAGGCCTCCACGTAGAGCAGGATCTTTCCACACCGCGTGGAGGACTGACGCTCAAACGCGCAAAGGTTCAACACAAGAAAGAGAAATCCGTTTAATGTCAAATATTCAGGCAGATTTTGAGAGAAAATGTTGGTTTATTTATCTTCATTGAAGCTCAGACTGGTTGTAGATTTGACTGGATCCTGATCTCAATCGTGACACTTCAATTATTGTGGAGGAGAATCCCTCGAGGGAGTTCGTGTCGTTGCTTAGCAACCATGTTGTTTATCTAGCGACCGTTCCAAAAACAGGAACCAAACAGGATGGATAGGCAACATAATAATAATAACAATAATAATTTAACATTTATGATAATATTATAGATATTTTACACACACAACTACAATATAAAAAAAAATCGGTCTAATTTACGGTAAACTACAGACAAATTCACAGAATTTCACAATAAAAAAACATGTACAAGACATAACGATAAATTACCATGAAAAAAAAAGATCTCTTGTAAAGTTGTTAACACTTCAAGGGCATTACATAAATGACAGTAAATCACAATAAATCCAGACTTCTTCTAAACCTTGAAATCAACAGTATTTCACAATAAGACACTTTGAAAAAAAACCTTAATATTCTAGAGTTCACTTTTTTTAAAGGTAAGTTTAATGCACATCTTAGATTTACGGTCAAAGACTTTAACAGTTTAAAAAACAGTAGGCCTTAATTCCTGCAGGAATAAAATGTTAACTGTGTATAATTGTGACCTACAGTTGATTTCTGAGTTTGAGAAAATTCGAATTTATTGTCATTTTGTGAAATGCCCTTTAATTACCGTAAACAAGTTTACAGTAGATCTGTTTTTTCACAGTATTTTACCATAATGTCCCGCAGATCATGACTTTAATTTATGATGTAATTCTGACAACATCTGCAGATATTTTACCGGAAATCAAACAGAATGTTGTTTTTTTTTAAACACTCTAGATCCTGTGGATAAACCCAAAAGGCCCGTCTTCCTGTTACATGAACCCAAATGCAGATTTATTAAAACATTGTTTCCACTACAGTTTTCTGTGTCCTGTTTCTAATCGTTTTTTTTTTTGTGTGTGTTTTTTTTGACGCACGCGTGGCCGTTCACTTACTCAGCACGCGACGATGCCTCCGCTTGTAAATCTCGGTTCCGTCCAGATAAGAGGCTGCAGCGGGTGTATGAGCCGCCGCCAGACTTTAATTACATTGTCAACAGAGAATAATTGTAATTGATTTCTGCTCGTCTTCCAGAGACCCCTGAACGCATGGGTTGTCAGGGACACACACACACACACGCGCGCGCGCGCGCCCGCACTCCCACACAAACACACACTCCCACACACGTTTTGCACGTCTAACTTTGACGCTCAGTTTAATTCAAATTAAAAAGGGAGAACATGAAAAAAAGGGTCATTTGGATTTATTCCAGTGATTCCTCTAACTGTATCACAAAGAGGAGATTCGACCCAATAAACATTTCTCATTCATTTAACACATGGGAAAAATCCTACTATGTGTGTGTGTCATGTTTTATGTGGACCGGGCTATGTGCTGATGCAGGGATCACGCGCCTCGTGGAGAGCAGGTTAGTGGGTGTCTCTTTAATTGCACGCGCTCGTGTAATTAATGGGCTCCTCCCACTGGTTGCCCGAGCGATAAGAAGCTCCATCCATCTGAAGAGCCTGAAAAGCAGTGAGTCAGAGAGGGTCATCCAGAGGCCCGGTGCTGCCATCATCATCATCATCATCATCATCATCAGTCCTACTGGCTGACAGAACGTTTGCACTTTAAAAAACAAACAAACATGGTATTTGTGCACATTCCTTTGTAGAGACATATATATATATATATATATACACATATATATATATATATACATATATTAACAGTAATGGCTCTTGAAAATGCATTTAAGTGTTTTATTTAATTGTTTTTCTTCAACTTAAGTGACAGTTTTCAGAAGATGTTGCCAGTTTGGGACATTTTAGGGCAAACCAAAGTAATAAATTATGTGTAAATTATTCTTCTACAAACACCTGACTCTGTTTGGAAACAATAATCCAGTGGTGTAAATAAACCTTATTAAATAAATGACACATGAATGATTAATGAAATTATAAAGGCTCGTTAAAAGAACTTTAAAACTGATATATATATATATATATATATATATATATATAGTGTTGACTGTACTATTTCTTTTTTTTAAATCAGAGGTTGTAAAAGTACACAATTCTTTACTTTAGTACAGTTACTTTGTAAAAAAGGAAAATATTGATTCATCTCTGAAGTTTGAGTTTCATCCATTCTTTAATCATAATAATAAAAACATCATTATAAGATTAATCATCAGATTAAAAAACAAAGTGGATTAAAGACACTGACATCAATTCATTTCTCTACATTAAACTTCTTGACTTTGTGTTTTTGTACATTTTCTCCACTGAAGTGTTTCACGTCGGAATAAATATCGTTCTTACTGTCGGGGGGAAAATTATCACACAAAATACAAATAATCTACAAAATCAGCTCCTTTTGTGAATATAAGGAGGAAAAAGTTGAGAAAAGATATTTGAGTCAAAAAAGTTCAGCGTAAAATTATCAAGTACAAAAAAATAAATAGGTATTTGAAAACTGAAGTGCAACTAGTATAAATACTCTAACCCCAACCCCCCTGCATTGTACAAACAATCCCCTTTATTGAACTCCTCAATTTAAATGTAACTCATTCATAATCTCAAACAGCCCATAGTGACTCAACCTGACTGTTTCTATGATGTCATCAGTCTGTTCTAGGATCAGATCCCATAGTGACTCAACCTAACTGGTTCTGTGATGTCATCAGGCTGTTCTAGGATCAGATCCCATAGTGACTCAATGATGATTGACACTGTTGGACTGATGGTTGGGAAGTTAGGAATGAGACAAATGTGTTTCCCCCCCAAAAACCTTCCCTAGTGACTAAAATATGAACTATTATAGTGAAATAATATATATACCAGATAGATATTGTTGTGTAGATTTGTATGAGCTAATTGGGACATAATAGGGTCGTATTGGTTGGAAAGTAACAGCCAAAAAAAAAACAATTTTTCCCAAAAAAGCCCCTCAATGAGTGAAATGTGAACTATTACAGTAAAATCTGAGAAAATCCAGTTAGATTTTCATCAGGCAGTTCATGTTTGCAAAAGTTTTTCATAATAAAGCTCCCCCTAGTGAGAAAAATATGAAATATTAGAATTAAATATGATCGTATCGAAACTTATGATCCAAATTTGGACTAAATCAAACCAACATTTGGGAAATTATGGCCCAAAAACCTTTGGAGATTAAACTCCCCCTAGTGTCAGACATATGCATCTCACCTTTCCCCAAATCACCCCAGTTCTTCCTCACACCAAGGCCTATGTGGGCGTGAAATTTAAAAAATTATCCATGTATCCATGTAATTAAGACGAAGGATCTTTGGCGGACAAAGTGACGATGGTAAGCAGGATTTTAGAAAGCACTCAGAACCAGAATAGAGTTAGTGTGAGCTCTATAAATGTCAGCACCGGACCCGCCAGTAGAAGTAGAGTAGAGCTGCTCAGTGAAGGATGAGAAGAGGCTTCAGTCAGCGGTCCGTTGGTATTGTTCCAGCAAACTCCCAGAAGATGGATGGCAGAGCCGGTGAGGTCAAAGAAGAGAGGATGATGGAGGGAAACCGATAGAAAGAGTTCTGTGGAAACCTTTCCTCTGTTTTTGTGTGTATCTCATGTTAATCTGTGGAAGATCTTCAAAACCAACTTCAAGAACCAACTAAGCACTCGCACACCAGCACCAAACTAGCACCAGGTTCTTTTTGGTGGAAAAGGGGTATGAGAGATGCTTTGGTGGAACCTGAAAAGATGAGTTCCTGCCCACAAACTCTCGAATGTGGCTCCACTAAAGCAGTTCTGCAGAGAAGAGTGGGCCAAGATTCCACCACGGTTCTGTCAGACACGGATCTCCAGCGTTTCGTTTTTAGCAACTGCTGCTGAAAAAAGTGGAAGCAATTAATATTAATCAATCAATATTAATCAATATTATCAAGAAGGACCTTTTTTTAAACACTGGTGGTTTAGGTTTTATTTTTATTCAATGATGGGGGTCAGGTGACCAACACTGATGAAAGAAAAAACGCTTAAAGGAGACAAACTCATATTCGTATTGTCTTTTTGGAATATTTTTATTACAAGGCGCTGAAACAATCCTAAGATCTGAAACGTCGTCGTCAGGTTTCGTTTTTTCTCCTGCTCCCACATGTTGTGAACGCATGAATGCTCGATATAAAAGTGGGTTGTATTTGCCGTGATGGCTGACATTACTGCAGGCTGTAAGTCAGCTTCCTGTCCCGCAGTTCAAGGGTGACCAGCAGGGAGCGGGGGTCCTTCTTGTTTTTACGCACAGTGATCTTCCCCTGGAGCTCCTCCCCTGAAGAAGAGTGAGAAGAGAGGAAAACACACACACATCAGTCCACAACGCTCCACTGTGGAGCTGCAGCCACGTATACGGACCCTCCCCTCCTCCTCCTCCTCATCTCTGTTGGAAGGAGCCAATGATCGCGATATTATTTAATGGATCGTTTTCAAATCGTATATCCCCGTAGACCTTAGTGCGATGAAGAATTGGATTGAATTTGGGAAATATCAGTGTCACATTTCTGCCACCAGGGGTGGATTTATATCCCAAAATCACAGTTTACGGCCACAATTTGTCAAACGTTGGACCAATTCAGTCCAAATTCGGTTCATATGATCCGCCTTGTGAAGATGTAACCCGTATTTGTCATATTTTATCTTAATTGATCATATTTTAGGCACTAGGAGGCTTTTTAGAGCAAAGAAAAACTAGTTTAACTGTATTATTATTATTTACCTTCATCATTGAGTCACTCAGGGATCTGATCTTGGAAAATTCTGCTGACTTCATAGAAACAGTTGGGGTGAGTCTATATGAACTGTTGGAGATTATTAATGAGTCACAGATTATTTGAGGAGCTCAATCAGGGGGGTTGGTTGAACAACGCGGGGGGTTTCGGGGCTATACCCTTGCATTCAGGGATGACAGTGTAGGACTAGGTGACTATAAATACTTAACCGCGCTTCCCTTTTATTCCCCCCCGATTCTGTTCTCCCCGACATTGAGTAACGATATAAGCAGAAAACCAGTCCGATCCGTACGCACAGAGTAAAACATTCATTCATTTATAATAATAATGCCGCTGACGCCCTGCGGCGGTACGCTGATGCTAAGCTCACACTTATACCTACAGAAATGATGGCGTTCTTAAAGCAACGCAATGTGGCTCAATGTATTTTAATAAGCATGACCGTGTGTGTGTGTGTGCGTGTGTGCGTGTGTGTGTGCGTGTGAGGATGCTGGAATCCCCAGATGGCTGCGAGAAGGCATTCACAGTACAATGCATGAACAATCGGGAGGCCGATGATTATGATGCATAATGACTCTGATTAGATTCACGTTTGGCTGCTGGAGGTAAATGAATGTTTATCCACAGCAAACAAGCGTCCTCTCAGCCCCGAAGCCACGCCCCCTCTCCGTGCTACATGCTCCTCGCGGCTGGAGGTTAGAGGAGGACGAGGGGAGAAAACGCTGACTGTGTTGCTTCCTCCAGTGAAGCGGCCGCCATCGCTGCTATCACGTCTCTCTGGTTGCCATGCCGATGCTGCTGTCTTTGCTGCTGGCGCCGCACACTGGGTCCTTGAGTCCACTGCAGAGCGGCTGATGAGACTGATGAGGTTGGCACTAAAGTCTTTATTGTCTATTCCCAAGTAACAAAATTGTAAAAGTATTATGTTCCTAATGTGGAATAAAAAAATAACTAAAACCCTGCATTTGAAATTTTGCTCCGCCCCCTTTTGCGACCATAACAGCCCGGAGTCTCGTTTTGTAGTGTGTGACGAGGTTTGAGACTCCTCTGCAGCACACCCCACAGATGTTCTGTGGGGTTTAGGTCAGGTGTCTGGGATGGCAGAACTTTTATTCTGTGACCTCTGAACCATTTTTGGGTTGATGTTGACAATAAAATCATTGTCCTGCTGGAAGGTCCGACCACGACCCACTTTAAGGTTCCTTCATCCAGTATCTGCTGATGTTTGTTTTGTTGTTTTCTTTACTAGCCTGGAAAACGATTCATCTTTTACTTAAATCGTAAAAGGAGCAGCCTGGTCCCCAATCCATCCCCAACTTAATGAACGGAGTCATTGGACAAAACTGTGGATGCGAGAAAAAGGTCAGAGAAAAGGTCACTGACACTCATGCCTGGCTGGTGTTTCCCCGATGTTACAACATCTGACAGACATCGACAGAAAAATACTTTTACAGTAATGACTTGCTTGTAATTTAACCCCAAGTTTATGTTTTCACGGTAAAATCCTGCATTTTCTAGATGATTCCCTTTTTACAGTAATATCCACAGACTATTTTTTATTTGATTTTACTCGTTCAGATTTCAAACGATGCTCAACCTTTTATAGTTTCGCCCAAATATAGTGTCTTTATAAACCCCCAAAAAATAAATGCATCACATTCTACTCTTTTATGAAGATTAATGTGACCTTTATTCAAGCAGGAGAAGAAAAGCCCACTGAGACTCTTTTGGTGACCTGGTCAAGAAGGCAGCACGCCATGAATTACACATAAAACTACACGGTGTAGAAAATACAATAAATATCGATACGAGTTACAATAGAGATACACTACCGTGCCATAAAAAAAAAAAATCACTTAAGAAAACCAGAACCGTGCTGCTCATGGGAGTTAGAAGACGACCGCTGTCAAACTCAAGGTGGAGGCTAAAGGTCAAATTAATAATTGCTGGACCTTTACTGACCTTCTACGGAAAAATAGGATGAGTGAGATCTCTGCCTTCAGAATAACTTCACAGGAAAAACTTTCCAATCCCTCACGGAGGTTTTGGAACACAGAGACTTAACCTCGGACTGATTTCAGTCGCGGTGCCACTGCGGCGGCTCTGCTGCAATCAGTCAGCCGGGCTCCCCGCGGGGAGAGGCCCTCGGTGTCGCTGGTAAAACCGGCCGCCGCGAGGCCGGGAGGAAGAGGTAACCATGTGTGGAAATGAGTCGGGGAAAGGAGCCTCGCCGTCGTACATCAACATGCCACTGTCATTAAGCCCGAGCGGGCCGACAGAAACCGCCGCTCTCAGCCCAACGCAGCCCTCCATGAAATTACACGGAAAGAAAACGGCTCGCATTAGCGATTCATTTAAGACTGTTGTCGTTTACATTTGGCTCCCAACTCCAGACAGTGATGCCGAATGTAGACTGAGCTGAGGTTTTAACTAACTTTACGTCAGACCTACTCTCCGCGTGAACCCCGGAAACCAGTTCCAGGGCTGCTTCAGAACCGGTGCCTAGTTTGGAACCAGGCCTTCTAGAAACCCGTTAAAGTCAGGGGCTTTGGGCAGGAGTTATCGGAACCGATTACATCTTTGATCCTGATAGTCACAGAAAGTCAGTGTAGTGCAGCGAGGGATGAAAACATGAGGTGATAAATGATGTCAGAGTGAACAGAGTCTTTTATTACGCCTGTATCTGTGAGATTCACTAAATTACAGCTCAAATTTTACTGAGCTGTAAAAACTGGTAATCATGACGGGGCAGAGAACAAATAATGTGTGCAAGACACGACAAAATGGACAGAAATACAAAGTGAAGTGAAAAAGAGTTAAAAAAAAAGAAGCTCAGCACCCAGTGCTTCATTAACTCGACTCGTTCAGCGTTTGAGTGTCTACGTATCTTATCACACCTCCTCGCTCCTATTCAGTTTGTTGTTGCTGGACTCTTCACTGCCGGCTCCCGCAGGTCTCGAACCCTTGACTTTCTGTTGAAAGTGCGAGAACAAATATCTGCACAGCCAGAGGATCAACGGACTCTTCTCGCCAAAAAGAAAGAAAGAAGAAGTGTGACCTCCTTTTTCCAGTGAAAATGAAGTAGGTGAAATGGCGAAAAGGAACCCTCCTCTTCAATACTCGGGCGCCACAAACACGCCGAAGCATGACAAATGATTCGCTTTCTAATTTATTACGCTGCCAGCCGCGAGGATTTGCAGGGATGTTTTGTTCCAGCCTGGCGCATGCCGTCTCCCTCCTCTCGCCAGCACCTCCCACAGAAGCGCAGCCTCAGAGTTAATTACCGCTGCACTCGTACAAACACATCAAAGAGGACTGGGTCCGCGCCGTGATAAATCACCGCAGACAGAGTCGGCATTAAAACAAACCGCTGGACCTCGCGGTGGCCGTTCCTCGGTCAGTACTCTGGTGGAGAGGTCGCTCTTGTTTTGGACTTTTGTCATCTTCAAGGGGACTTGAGCGACTTTCCCAGCCAGAGGGAAAGTTTAGTACAGCAAAAAATTGGAGTGCTCTTGTGAATTTCAGTGTGTAGAGCAGCAGAGGGAGGTTGTGTGTGTTGTAACGCAGCTCCAAAGGAGCCCAGGAGGAAGCCGGGGTACGCCGTTAAAAAACTCAATTTCTGGTTTACGGCCCCTTGGAGGAGGTTGGGGACCCTCAGGGTGCCAGGGCTGAACGAGCACATCAATAAACCGCCGCTCGCAACCGGCCACCGTGATTTAAACCTTTCCTCCTCACTGGGGTTGGCTCACAGTAAGGAGCACACATCCAGACGGGCGGACTTTTTACAAACGCAACATGAGCTCCAATCCAGGCGCCCGCCGCATGTTACCAGTTCCACGCGTCATCGCCAAAGGATAAGCTCACCGACCCCATGAAGGAAGTCCACTTCAGCCCATTTGAATCCTTGACCTCACTAGATAAATAAAGTCCTTAGAATTCCCAGGGTATCAAAAGGCACAACTTTGGTACATCAGAGATGTGGAAACAAACGTTTTGAGGTAAAATAGAAGAAAATACATGGAACAGGTGAGTTTTTTCTGGGACAAACTCAGTCACAGAAGGAGCCAAAACCACAACTGCGGTATGAAAACGGATGTCGTGGTGTGTCGAAAAAGTTGTTATTATGAGTTATTCTCCAGAAACAAAATGTGATGGACGGTCAGACGGATTGTCGTAAACCCATTCCTATATCCTATGTATATGATATGTGATGTACGCTGATGAGCCATAACGTTAAAACCACCTGCACCTGTAGTTCTTTCCTTTGCCACCAGGAGAGTTCCGTAATTCACCGTTTTTTCTGACCGGCTTCAGCGAAAACCAGCATCGACTTTTTCAGAAATTTGGGCTCAGACTAGTCATTGCAGCCCCGGGCTTAACCTGTTAGTGGTTATAATGTTACGGCTGATCAGCGTATGCAATGATGTGCATATAAAAAAAAAAAAAAAACTGCAGTCGGAGACATTATTCTAAAACATGCATGTAAATCCAATCAAATCGAAGACAGCTGAGATACAGTTGGTGACTTTATCCCACAAGAACTGGATTAGATTCCTGGAATCCTTTTCCCACTCCGGCTCAGTCTCTGCATGTTGGAGCCAAATCAAAGAAATGAAGTGTCTTAGTGAGGAATGAATCTCCCACCAGCCGCCAGGACAGGTTCAGCGCTCCCTGTCATATATTCTCCAGCTGTCTGAAACTTTTCTTAAAAGATATTCCCTGATTAATTTCCCTCCGTGTCGAACCACTTCCACCGCGCTGGATGTGAATTCTTCACATCGGCGTCTCGAACATTCTCATCCGGCGCCTCCTGAGCACAGAGGTGTGACCTTTCATCACGTCGCTCTGCTCATTTGCTCTGTTTTTTTCATTCAACGTGTCACTCGTCTGTACGAGTGTTCACGTGTGTGCAGAAGAGTGAAAGACGGAACGCAGGACGACGGCGTTCTGCCTCCGACAGTCAAATGAAATCAGCCTCGGTTTCGCTCTGAAGTTTCGCCCTTCTGTACGCCGTTAGCGCACCGTCATCCTCGGCGCTCGCGCTCCGCTGTGTTTATCTGAGCCGGCGGCGTGAGAAGAGCGCGATAGCGTTGGTACAGCGTCAGAGGTTTTGATGTTCTTATCATCCCGGCTGCCTCGGGCCGGGCCGGGGCCTGAGTGTGGCTCACGGGACGCTTGACATCCGACGCCTCGTTCACTCTGCAGGTCGTTTATTACAGGAGCCTCCATCTAATATCTGCTCGGCGAGTCAACGGCAGGCCCCGAGGGTCATCCCTGCCCACATCAGCAGACTCACCCCAGATTCCCATTATGATAAAGAGCATAAAGGGGCAAAAGCTTACGACATAATTATTTATAAATATAATGGCCGGGACTACATTTTGACGAACAGCACCAGAACCAGTAGCCATAACGATCCGTCCTCAACTCACCTCATGATCTCAAAGATGAGTAGTCGGGATAAGATGCGGACGTGACTTTTGATCTTATCTAGAGATGCACCGGTTGCCAACTTTCTTATTTTGAAGGATTACAGAGGAAGTAAGGCTGATCGGCGTTGTGTATTTGTTCTGACTTAATAAAGAATTAATTTGGCGTGATGCTCGTGTTTTATCTGTTAAGCTAAAGTGCTTCTATTTTGGGTGCCTTTTAAAAGATATTATCAAAAGAAAGAGGATTCAGGTTTGAAATGTCACACCAGAAAATTCTAGTCCAAACTCATCGGGTTATTCTTGCTTTTAGTGACAGTTTGTTTTGGCCCGCGGTTAAGATTAACCCAACAGGTCACCAAGAACTGCTGGTGCCCCAGCTCCACCCCCAAAGAAAGATCAAAGGGATGAAAGGATAAAAGACAACAACAGTCACTACTCCAAATGGCTAATTATTTTATTTTATTTTGAATGCTGATGCTCAAAATTACTTCCGGGTAAAATTTCCTGCAAATCTGTGCTGCAGTTTTTCTAGCGAGTATTTCTACCTTGTCGGGGGTAGAAATAAGACGAAGATGAAGATGAAGAAGATGCTCTGTCATGTTTGCTGACGTACCAACCTGCAGAATATTACTTTGAAGAACATCCGTGGAGTTACGCCTCACAGCACGCTCTACTAGCGGACCGAACTTTAATTCGCTGACGCAGCGCTTTTATAAAGATTTCATTGGTCGGTTATGAATCGCTCCTCCGGCAACCAATTGTGACTCAGAGGCCTGTAATTATCAGATGAAGATTTACACGCTGCCTCAGATGGCTGAAGGGGATCTGTTTTGATCCTCATTGAAAGCACAGTTGGTAAAAAGTCTGCGATCCTGCGGTACATATAAATGTTGCGTAGCTGCGTGGCGGTGACTGACCTGCTTGGACGGCGACCGGTTCCTCCAGCAGGAAAACTGTCTGCTTCCAGTGTGTCTTTGTGACACGAGGGCCGGTGGAGAACATCACCTGGAGCGAAAACATATGAAAAGTGTGAAAAGTGTTAACTGGATCTTAAGGTCATGATGTAACATTTTACAAAAAGATGAAAAAAATTGGATGTTTAATTGGACGCGTGTCCTGTTTATAAATCACTTAGTAAGTAAGTGATAAGTGAGACATTCCGTTTCAGGGAACGTTATGAAATAACGTTGAATCTGTTGGATAATATGCTCCATAAACGAATATAGTTTAACACAATGTGACCCACTCTATGACTTTTTTGGTTCAGAATATATATATATATATATATATATATATATATATATATATATATATATATATATATATATATATATATATATATATATACACACACGTTCTTCCGTGATAATTATTTTGCCTCATAATGGGATATTTTTTATCTAGTTTTTATCTGAAAATAAACACTTTCACACTTTTACATGATCATTTTTCACATTATAACAGGATACCGATATATTATCTGCTTTTGCTTTGTAGCACTTTGAGATTTGATCCAAATGTAAAGTGCATTATAAATTAAATGTATTATTATATATATTTTTTTCATATTTTCGGGCGTGACGGCAAAGCGCTTTTGTATCAGAGGGTTAAAGAACGATGTGCATCATCAATAGAAAAACGCAATTATAATTCAAAAGCTGCCAGAACCTGGAAGTATTCATGTGGCTTTCTAAAAAAACCCAAAAACGAATGAAATCTGGAGTTCTGTATATTTCATGGTTCCTGCGACGGCCAATCCACTCTTACAGGTCTGTGGGTCAACTCAACTTACTCTCTATTTGTACTGTATTCATGGAGCCAACTGATAATCCCATGTTCCCATTGTTGCAGCCCAGACTCCCAGAGATGGAAATGTACTGGACCCTCCATAGAATGCAGTCCAAGTCTGCGCTACAACGGCAAGTACAATCAAGAGGCACGTCTGTGTTGCTCACAGAGCTTGGCATTGGCTGTTCCAACTGGCCGGCTCTGTTGGGTAAGTGCTTATATCAGCAGTCGGCGAGGACGGACGTCGATTGCCAGCGAGTGCCCCCCCCGGGGTGGAGGAGGGGAGTACGCTAAAGCGTGAACGTAATTGAGTTTCCGTTAAATGGCTTGGCTGTTGCCGCCGCCGCCGCTTACCTTGTTGCCGCAGCCTTTGTCGAAGAAAATGTCAAAGTAGCCGACAATTGCCTGCAATGAAAGATGAGGAGCGCGTTAGAATGTGGCAGAACAATAAAGCCCTGGATTTGTTTGACTACGACGTGACTCTGCGGGGGCGGAGCTGGGAGAGGCAGGAAGCAGAACAAGTTTTACTAATGAGCAGAATCAGAATCAGAGTCGTGTTAAAAAAAACAACAAAAAAAACAACTGGGAGCAAAAACATGCTGATTGGATCTTTAGAGTTATATTTACACTAACTCTCTTTTACACTGAGATAGGATTAGATTTAATGATGAGTATCTCACTGTGGCTGGTATCGGGGTATGTGTTGGCCCACCTTCCTACAGAGAATGTGAGAACTGTGTTTCCTTTAACCCCCTTTTGTTCCTCTCGGAACCAACTGGGTTTTTTTTCTCGCTTCGGCTGAGTCAACAGCAGCTACCAAGCCCTCCCTCTCACCTCATCGTGGGTCGCGTCACCACACAAAAGAAATACATTATGAGGCTGCAGCCAAACAACATTCCTGCTAATTTTGCTGACGGCGACGGAAAAAATAAACTAAATAAAATCAGCCTGGTCCGTGAAATAAGCCAAAGTTTTTGGGACAGTGACGGAGTTTACTGTGAAAAACACAGTGGAGGAATCAGTGAAATAAAATTGTTGTATTTATGTAAATTAGGGCACCCAAGAAAGACCATCAACTTGTCTTGACGTCCTTCAGTCTGAAGGTTATCAGGTCTTCAATGTGATCAGATATGACAGACTTCTGATTCAGGTTGGTTTGAACACTCTTCAACATTCAGTCTTTGTTTTAAAACTAAGCCGACCCCGTCTTCCCTGGCAGCTGGGGTATATCCCAGAAATGTCCCCAATCCCCTGCGTTGCACAAGCAATCCCCCTGTTTGAACTCCTCAGATTAAATGTGACGGTACCGACGAGAAAGTGAGTTTTCCACAAAAAAGCTCCCCATAGTTGGAAAACATGGACTATTATAGGGATATAATTTATATACAAGACAGAGCTCCTTGTTTGGATTGATATGGACCAATTTGGAAGTTATGGGACATATGTTTGGGAAATAGCAGACAAAACACTGTTTTTGTAAAAATGTGAGTCAAGCACGAATAATTACATGAAAATATGACAAATAAAAGATGGAAACCTAAATGAAGTGTTTCGTTTCACATGAGGCAAAAAAAAAAATCGGAGTAACCGTTGAGAATCCACGTTTGAAAAAAATCGATCGATTTCCCAGAAACCCATCCAGTTCTACCTCACACTCTATGTGGGCGCAAAATATGAAAATGATCCCAGATAAAGTTTTGGAGTCAAAGTTTTGGAGTCGTTACATTAACATGAAGGATCTGTGGTGGAATGTAACGCGGTGGTTGAGACAGCGAGGAGGATTAAGTAACATGTCCCAGACATTTCGGGGATGTAGTAAATACGGACCTAACAACAGGTTTACTACCAAGGAGTTCCTCTTTTTTAGTTTACCGGGGCCTTGAGGTCTTTCTACTTCCATTTTATGGCTCAACCTGGTGCCAGACACAAACCAAGGTTTGTTTTTCTTTGCCTACAGTTTATTTATTACTTCTACAGCTCCCTGCTTTCACCTGCCGTTAACTACTGCATTTTTCAGAAGAAAAAAAAAATTTGTTAACCTAGTAAGAATACAGAGATGTAAAAACAAAACAAAAAAAACAGCCATAACATTATATCCTCTGACGCTTGAGGTGTATGACATAGATTTTCATGTTAATATGTTGCCTGTCGGTGGGTGATCTAAGGGTCATAAATGCTCACTGGGAGAACTTGCTAGTCCATTTTGTCAGATCCCAACAGAAGAGCTGCTATAGCACAAACTGTTAAAAATTAAGCTATGTTTTTGCTATGAAGAGGGGTTGTAATGTTATGGCTGATAAGTGTCAAACAATAGTGTAAGTCCAAGGCCACTGTGCCTGTAGGTGACCAGTACCTCACCGATATGTGAGGGGAAAAAAACAAAAAAACACCCCCAGGCTGGTTTTTTTCCCATTCCTCCCCCCACTGGTGGAAGAGAGGCACTCTATCAATCTCAGGCGCACACTTGTAGTGGCAATGATGCAGAACTAATAGCTTTTAATCCTGACACAGCTGACAACTTGGAGGCCAGCTCTCTGGACAAAGAAGAGCCAAATCAATGCAAGAGAGGGGAAAGGGGGCGAGCGAGAACGAGAGAGAGAGAAAGAAGAGGAGCACGGATGATAGAGAGAGGAGGAGATGGAAGGAAGATGTAGAGGAAGGAAAAATAGAGAGTAGCTGTAATATAACGTAACGGTTGGGCTGGAGGGTCTTTACGCATTTGTACAATTTTTCAGAAGTAAAACTTTTTTGGAGAAGTCACGGATGTTTTTGGGAAGAGAGTTCCAGAGGGAGGGGGCGGCTGTGGAAAAGGCTCTGTCGCCCCAGGTCGGGTGCCTGGTCCTGAGAGGTGGAGAGAGGAGAAGGAGTGTGATGGTGGAGCATACTGGTGAGGTAGAGGGGGCCTGGTTGTGGAAGGCTTTGTGAGTGAGGAGAAAGAGTTTGAATTGGATCCGTTGGGGGACAGGCAGCCAGTGGAGGTTCTGGAGGACAGGGGTCATGTGATCGCGTTTGCGGGAATGGGTGAGCAGGCGAGCAGCAGAGTTTTGGATGTACTGTAGTTTTTTGAGGACTTTTGAGGATGTGCATAGAGAATGCTGTTGCATTAGTCAATTCTGGATGAAATGAAGGCGTGGATTAGAGTTCCGTCAGCGGAGATGGAGAGTGATGGCCGGAGGAGAGCTATGTTCTTTAGGTGGAAGAAAGCAGTCTTGATGACTTGGTTGACGTGGTGTTGGAAGGAGAAGTTGCTGTCGAAAGTGACTCTAAGGTTGCGGATGTGTGGGGCGGGAGTCAGAGTGGAGCTGCTGACGATGAGTCAGAAGTTGTGACAGTTTTTGGACCGATGATGATCATGTCTGATTTGTCGCAGTTCAGGTTGAGGAAGTTGGCTTGCAGCCATGATTTGATTTGTGTAAGGCAGTTGGTCAGAGTGGAGTGAACTGCAGTGGTGATGGATTTCGTGGAGATGTGGAGCTGGACCTCGTCGGCGTAGTAGTGGAGATGGAGACCGTGACGACGTATGATGTAACCAAGGGGGAGTGTGTAGAGGATGAACAGGAGAGGACCGAGCACCGAGCCTTGGGGAACGCCTTGGGACAAGGGAGCAGGGAAGGAGGTGCAGTTGTTGATGTTGATGAACTCTTGTCTGTTTGGGAGATATGACCTGAGCCAGGAAAGGGCGGTACCGGTGATGTAACTTGAAGATGGACTGTTGATCCGGTTCTCTTGTAGAGTCTTTCCGGTTGGCGCTTTCGGGTTTTCATCAGTCGGAGTTCAGGAGTGTACCAGGGAGCTGAGTGTGTAAATGAAACAGTTTGGGTTTTAACAGGAGCCAGATGGTCGAGACAGGAGGAGAGTGTGGTAAGCGAGGCTGAGAGAGCGGAGGAGGAGAGAGAATTGACATTTCTGAAGGATATTCTGCGTCTGTCTTTTGGGATTGGGATGGTGATACCGATGGTCCGAGATGTTGAGGTTGAGGCTGGACTCACTCACTCACACACACACACATTTGATAATAATGACGCTGTCAGACACTGTGTTTAACAGACCCCCTGCGCCGAGGCTTCCATCAACCTTTAACGACTCGGACAGGAAGGGGCGGCGCCGCCAGCTCACAGCTAAAACGCCAGAGAAGAACTCAAAGTGGATGAAAGAGCATGTCAACCCGAATGCAATTATGGCTTTTAATGAACGCCACGGAGACGGTTTCTGAGGTAATTAGGAAATTATCCGTAATTACTCGTTAGGCAGGGACGGTTCACCTCTCCCAGCCGAAGAGGAGGCAGAGATCGTCCTCATCGCGCCCGGTTGTTGACGACGCCTCGTAAGCGAGATTGATTGTCACGTCTACTTTGTGTAACTATCAGGATGCGGCGGGACGAACAATTTAGGCCACAGAGTGAAACTCAGAAACACAAGACGAGTTCAGAAGCTCGGCACTGCTCTGCCCCATTAAAACACGCCCAGTGTTCAGATAAGCAATAAAGACCTTGATGACTGGCCCGATACAGAGTTTGCCAGGCCCGGCTGATCACAGGCTTTCCCAAGGATTTAAAATAGGCTGAGTGCAGAGAGTGAATCAAACTCCTTTAAGGCCCTTAGGATGGACTTTCATGTCACCCAATAAAAGGCGAGCGGGACTCAAACTGTTGTCCGACAAGAAAGGGAGTTTGTGGTTCCGGTTCATCATGAATCCATCGCCACTTCACAAGAAATAGAAAAGTAATTCAAATGCTCATAATGGTCATATTTTTTTGTTTCTGTTACGGTATAATTATCTGAAAATAATAATGGTTGATTTTATTATCTAAGAGTGAGTCGTCTATATTTAGAGGTTCTCCATGAAGTGGGTTAGGGTTACAGGGTTTCAACGGTGGCCCAGTAAGGAAAGATCTAATACCTTTGTTGGTTTGTTTGTTTGTTCAACAGTAACCACAGGGCGGGGTTAGATGGGGGTGGTGTTCGGCTGTTTGGAATCTGCCGCCACACCATTAGATGCCACTAAATTCTACACACCGGGCCATTAACCCTTAACCACTTTCTGTCGGTTCCATCTCTTCCTTGAATCATGGGAAGTTGTAAATAACGCAGTAACAGTTGGCCACTGACGGACAGAGGAAATACCAACGCCAGGTTATACGTTCATGGTCTTCACGGCTAACAGGTTAGCAATCACGACTGTTCACACTTTCAGCAGAGTGTCAGTATTTACCTGATGTGCACCTCATGTGGTGGAACATCAGGCTCCTCTGCTGCTCCAAAAAGATCTACAAGACTTTGACTAGGGCAGAATTGTGATAGCTGGATGACCGTGTCAGAGCAACTCCAGAACTGCAGGTCTTGTATCTTCCTCGGTGGTCCAATGTAGGACAACTGGTGAACAGGTGACAGCGTCAAGAGGGCCCATTTCTCGGTGATGCACGTGGGAAGCTAAGACTAGCCGGTACCACATAAGAGCTACTGTCGTCAGACAGGAGGCAGAGCTGAAGATGTCCAGATGTTCTCTGGGAGTGAGGAGGATGGACAGGATTAGAAAGGAGACATCAGAGGGACAGTCCAGGTGAGACGTCCTGGAGACAAAGTCAGAGAGGACAGACTGAGATGGTTCTGACCCGTGAAGAGGAGGGATAGTGGATCTACTGGTAGAAGGTGCTGGAGAAGGAGCTGCAGGCAGGAGAAGAAGGGGAGGAGCAAAGAGGAGGTTTCTGGATGGGGTGAGAGAGGACATGCAGATGGTTGGTGTGACAGAGGAAGATGGAAACCCTTGAGAAAGGAAAAGAATGTTTACTTCTCATCATATCTTCGTCACATGGTTACATCTAGAACACATAATTATCTGTATTTGGCCCCTCTCTGAGGAGCCCTGGGGGGGCAAACTGTTCTTCAAGGTCTTCCTCGAGGAGCCTACAGCATGAAGACTGCTAGGTTAAGGTTCAAGCTCAACCTTGAAGGCGTGTCGGTTCAACATCTCGGATGAGTCTCTGCTGTGGCAACCACCAGATGAAGAAGATGAATATTGTACTGGAGAACCTTCACAATGCCCCACATTAGAAGGATTCTGTAGCCCTGAATAAACAGGCAAAGAGGGGAGGACGGGTAGAGAATGCAGCAGAGACAGACTGAGAGGGAAGAAGAAAAGGAGATGAATAACAAGGGATAAACTTTGAGGCACACAGACACGGCCAGGCCCCAACAACAGGATATATCAAAATGAGTGCTTTTCATTTTCATCAGCATTTAGCCTTGGGCCGGCGGCTCTGTCTGCGATAAGTGATGATAGCGGGCTCCGTGACGGCCCACGGAGGAGGCTCCGCAACCCCGCAGCTCTCCGTCCCCCCCGTTCTCCGGGAGGAGTGGGGGAAATTAATAATTATCATCATGGATAACACCAACAGGGAGCAATTCATCATTGCTCCCCTTTCGCATGGCTGTGTGTCAGCGAGCCGCGTGGTCTGGCCAGATACTATTATACAATGGTGGGGGGATATAGGGAGGGGGCTTTAAGGGAAGGGGAAGGGAGGGGCACTGGGAGGAGGAAGGGGGGCGGGAGAAGAGCGGGCTAATGCGCTTTTGATGGGTTTTATCCAGGCGTGGAGGCTCCAAGCACGTCCACCTCACGGCAGTGTTGGCGCCAATTCCCACCACCGCCTCCACCTGACACCCCCTCTCAGACCCTCCACTCCACCGCTGCCAATCCGGTGAGGTGTAGCGGGCATCATCCTCAGCTGTAGCGTATGTTTTCTACTCATGACGCCTCGCAGACCAAAACAAACGACCGGACCGTGACGGTTGGAGAGGGTCCAACCGTGGTTATCTGAATCAGTGGGCTTCACTCAGGTTGATGTGAGCATCAGATCTTTGTCCTGCTGGAAGGTCCAACCACGGCCCGCTTTACGTTTTCCTGAGATTATTGTGTATTCATCAAGTATCTGCTGGTTTTTGATGGGAGTCCACGGATGCGTGTCTTTTTTAACAAGATGCCCAGAACCTTTAGAAATAAAACAGCCCCACAGCATCGGAGATCCACCCCCGTACTTCAACGTGGATATGAAGGGGTCTTTCTCTGTGGTTTTCTTTCTTGCTACGCCACACCCATCGTGGATGTTTCTTCCCCAAAAAGCTCTACTTTGGTCTCATCTGACCTCTAACCTTGTTCCACTGGAGTTCATCTAAATGACTAAATGAACTTGGGATGACTCAGTTTGATGATGAAGAGTAGAGAACAAACATTATAACTAATAAGACAACTGTTCTGTCACAGTGTAGAGACTAGTTAGAGAGAAATTTCTGCTTTCGGATGTGATTGCTCGTCTCTGAGTGCCACAGGAAGCAAACGCATAGTAAGCAGAATTCGTCTGGCAGAACCGCCGCCTGGTCAACCTGCTAACTGCCTTATTGATGCTAACGGCCTTATTGATGCTAACGGCCTTATTGATGCTAACGGCCTTACTGATGGGTGCTGTTCTGTTAAAAACCAAACAAGCAGTAACAAATAGAAGAGAAAGGATTTCTGAGGGCCAATTTAACCACGACAAAATGACACAGCATGCAGTCGTCATGGACTGCCACCATCTACTGTTGACGAAGGTGGTTTACTGCCAATTGACTTGTGCACTGAGCAACGAGTGTTTGGAGGACGCCTCTTCCTCGGTCATTCATCATTCAAGAATCAAAAATCAGATTATAAAAGCTCCCATTTCTTTCTGAGCAAAATTCAATGAAAGTTATGACCAGGTTTAATTTGATTTACACATCATTTAGTGTTTGGAAACCATCTTCAACTATAGTCCTACACTGTTGTCCACGACAGCAAAGAAGCCACCAATCCCCTGCTTTGTACGGGCAATCCCCCTGTCTGAACTCCTCAAATGAAATATGACTCATTACTACTCTCAAACTGTCCATATTGACTCAACCTAACTATTTCTATGAAGTCAGCAGTCTGCTCTAGGATCAGATCCCATAGTGACTCAATCCTGAAGATAAATACAGTTAACTAGTTTTTCTGAGCTCAGGAATTAAGGAAGACAGATTTCCTTGATTCAATTCATACGAGCTGAATTAAGTCAGCTGTGGACTTAGAGTTTTGAAGTTATTTCTCCACAATGACGCCCCTAATGAGTTGAATATGAACCACTATAGTGAAATAATCTATATAAAAGACAGACCTACTTGTTTCTAGGGTACTCTTGTGCCCACCCTACGGTTTGAGGGGAGCGGCTGTGGTTGACAGCTATACTTTTCGTTCGGCCACAGCTCTCGCTGACAGTCCACTGGAAAAAGCACGGCTTGTCCTTGAAGTTGAGGGGCTCTGCCCTGTAAGTCCTTAAGGCCACCCCCCCACCCCCCCGATGGCACAGACAGCCTCTCTGTAGCGCTACAGTAGCTACATCAGCAGCAGTGAGACAGCAGTCTTAAAATTAATTACAGACAGAAACTTATTCTCTACTGGAACACCATCAGCATACATCATTTTCAAACTTCAGGAGGAAAGGAGACTTTGTTTTGGTACCTGCTCTACACCAAAACAACTACCGTCTACGCTCTCATCTGACCTCTGACCTTGTTCCAGTGAAAGTCCCACTGGTGTTTGTCAAACTCTAGCAGCGTTAGCTTGTTGGTGGACGACAGCAGAGGCTTTTTTCTTGCTACCCTCCCAAACAGCTGGTGTTGATGTCGGCGCCATCTGATGGTGGTTAGGGAAACTTTCTGACCCCAAGATTCTACCGACCTCTGACCTCTCTAGCTGTAATCCTTGAAGAGTCTTTTTGCCAGTAGAGCATCCTCCTCACAGTGTGTGGGGTCAGTTTGCAGACACGTCCTCTTCCAGGTTGATGTCTAACATCTCCAGTCTCTTTAAACTTCTTCATTATTCATCTCACTGTTCAAACTGACATTGTGAACTGCTGAGAGATGATTTCTTAGTCTGGCCTTTCCCATTGTGAAGAACCTCAGAGAGAATCCGGCCTGTGCCACCTCATATTTATACCCTAGTAAAACAGGAAGTCACTGTCCACCACGTCAAAGTTCCCACTCAAACAGGGGAATCTAAAAAATATAGATTAGGACTGGAAATATGCTTCCGTTACCTCTTAATCACAGGATTTCCTAGGGTACGCCAATAAATGTAGCGCACACATTTTAGATAAAATCTTTAGTTTTATGTTAAGAAAGTAATAGTTTTGAATTTTCATTTTGATATTTGAATAAAAGAATAGAATCATTTGAATTGAAGACCAGGGTTAGAGACAATAAAGAGGCTGCAAATAATTCCGGACGGCTCAGTTTGTACATTTCAAACAGCTTCATTGTCTGCAGATGCAGGCAGAGTGGGTACGAGGTGCAGAGCATGTGGGATATAAAAGGGAGGCATGGAAAGGAAATACGTGATAAAAAAAAAAGGAGGCAGGAGTGAAAGGATTTGTCTCGTGTGTGAACGGCGCAGACGCGGGGGTTGTGCTGTTCATTTAATGCAAGGTTAGGCAGGCTGAGCTGATGAATGGACTGTCGGCGGGAGAACAAAAGCAGGCGCTCCATCACAGGACAGGAAATACAGCAGCTCTCCCTCACCAATCCCCGACCACTGGTCCAGGAGCAGTTTACCCTTCACACAGCCTCAACTTAACCACCACTGAGGAGATCAGTGCAGATCAGTATCTTAGCGGCAACATCATCCTACTCCCTCGGGTCAATAGTCAATTTGTAAATCCTGGGACATGCAGCATCTTCAGTGTGTTCAAGTGATTCCTGCTACAGAGAACACCTGCATTATACAGCGCTGGTGGATCAGGTCTGATTGTATGACTGAAAGATGAATTCTGCACGAGAGCATGCTACCTGAAGACGAGCGGGCAGGGACAAACGAGAAAACAGCAAAAAAGAATAGTGTGAAAAAAATGACGCCTCTTTACCTCTATGTGATCGCATCATCTGTTTTGTTGTGGCAAGACTCACATCCTTAAAAAAAACAAAAAAAAAAACTGGATGTTTTCAATTACTGAGCAGAAAAAAGACAGGAAAAATGAGAGGATGTTTACAAATCCCATTAGATTCACCGCCTTACTGGGGAGAGCAGAGGCCAGATAATAACCACCTATTGATTATCCATTAAAGCAGCACACCAGACAGTGCAGAAGGCTGCACTGGACCGGGCACAAAGACCCTCCAACACAAAGGTATTTTCTCACAGATGGAGCTCTTCGTCGCGTGGCTCTCCTGTGGTCGGCGGGTTTCTGCTGGGACCGTGGCTCAGGCAGGGGAGGAAGTTCAGGGGAGATTGGTGGGGGTGGCTGTGGGGTTTATTGTGGCTACAGGCACCTCATCAAATGAACTCATGAACCGTTCTCCGTGCTTCGGCGGCTGTAGCTGACCCCCATCGAGGACAAACACTGACGTTTTTGGTTTATCTTTGCTGTGGTCTTCGATTGAGCTGATCGAGACGCCACAACTATCAGTTCAGCTCTAAAGTCAAATAATAACTATACTAACTGGCAACGTGAGCTATTCCTCCATCACATGGCATGGTTAATATTTTTGAATGATTTTTATTGTAACATATTTTCACTATTGTTTGCTTATTTAGATTAAATGTTTTACAAGTTTTATAATACAATTATATCTATTAAGCGAAAAAGACTATTGAAAACTAACTGGGTCTGTATAAAAAACATTTAAAAATATGTGTCACCTTGGACACTAAAACTAGCAAACTACACATTAATAACTGGTCACAGCGGGATGAGACCCACGCAGACCCATCACTACCATTTTTAGAAACAGGATTTTGGTTTTTAAGGCTCAACCATAGAAAACTACGCCAAAATCTGAGGCGGCTGCTGTATCTCCAAAAGACTGTCAACTTTTTTTGCAATTTAGTGCAAATTCGGTGCAAACGAAATAAACTATCTATCTTCTATATACCTTATTTTATTCTCGTACTTCATATTTTACTCAACTGGGGGAAAAACATTCTTTTTTGGACATAACTTCCTCACTTCCTGCTGGTCCATTATTGGCTGAATTTTAGCTTCACCCTGAGGCTAATTTTCTTTTTTCTTCTTTTTTATAACTCAGGTTCCTCTGATTGATCACTGCAGATTGTCACCACACAATTCTCCTTCTAAATAATTTGTGTTCTATTTAGCGAAATGATAAAAGGAACATCTTGTTGAGTTTTCAGACTGTTACTGAAGGCACTGTCTTCGCCCGGCTATTCATCATGTGGCCGAAAAGTGCGTGAAGTTCTTGACATGATCTCACAACGCTGGTCCATCTAAACCCTCAATCAGAAAACATGTCGGACTGTCAAAACAAGTAATCCCTGAAAACCCATGGTGCAATTTACAGAAGAGGAGGTGGCTAGCTGTTAGCAGCCAGTCAGCGGTAGACTACCGTTCTGTGCTAGGCTAACTTCTAATAAAGCTAATAGCTTAGCGTGGAGCTAAACACAGTGGAATGGGATTTTTCCTTCCGAGGAGCATGCAGCATTTTACACAAGTAAGAGTTTGGAGCACATGGGATTAATGGAAGATGCTTTACAGCCTTGGACATTTTGTCACACTTGACACTTAGAGATTAAAAAAAGACAGAAAACAGGTAGAGAAAAAGACCAAAAGATGGAGTGGTGGCTCCAGAGAATAAAGACTTCAGCATAAAGACAAAAAATAACCTTTTTTTTTCTTTCATAAATTCTGTATTGCTTAAATTTGTCTCCTATTCATTATTCAATATCAACATTTTACAAAGAGACTTTGATCATCTACGACACACTTCATTGAGCTAACCAAAATAAAGTTTTTGCTTTTTGGATGCTCTTTTTGTGACACTAGCAACTCTAACTTTAGAACGCTTGTCTCAACACCAGCAGACGCCGCCATGATTCAAGCAAAAATAAAAAAAGAAGTTCCTTATCTTTACAGAGTCTTCAATACCTGGCTCGTCAAAATGAAACACTGCGGCTGTCTCAGGAGTGCGGGGAAGCAGTGGGTACTCACCGTGCAGTCTGTGGTGTCCGTTATCTTCAAGCTGAACTCCGATGCAAACTCCAGCTCCGACAGACAAACTCTGTTGCAGTCAAACGTCTGCCGGAAGTAAAAAAAAAACACACAGATGTCACAGGAAGTACTGATTGGAGGTAATTCCAACATTAAAGGTGAGGAGGCGACCCAAAAGAGGAGTTCCTGCAACTTTGATGATATTTCAAGTCATTTTAAAGCCCTTTGCAATGTAAATTTAAGAATAACTTTAAATCAATGCAAGCAAAAATGCCTGAATCTATTCACAGAACTGTGTTTTAATAGAAGTGAGATTCCTGCGTTGTCAGAGAAATTATAACTCTGAAGCACGATGGAAGCATTTAAGTGAGCAGTGCTGAATTATACAAAACACATTACAGTCTTTATTTCAGATTATAAGACTTTACAGATTGTATGCCTATTGAAGATCCCTGGTTGAACCCAGAGAAAAGGAAACAATAACAGCAAACGTGAAATGTAGATGTTTGTGTGAAATGTGGTTGATCGGGCCTCGTCTGTGGAATGCCCTCCCTGACCATCTGAGGGCTCCACAGACGACTGACACTTTTAAAAAAAGGACTTAAAACCTTCCTTTTTAGCAGAACCTATTACTTTTAACTAACATTGCTGCTTTTTGGTCCTATTTTTATATAATTATTATCATATTTTTTTTATTGATGCTTTTATCTGCTTTTACCTTGCAGCACTTTGAGATTTGATGCAAATGTGAAGTGCGTTATAAATTCAATGTGCAGAACAAAGTAAATAAATAAAATGCATGTTGCAGTAGCTGTCTGGCTTAGCAGTAGAAACAAAGAAAAGGTAATTCAATGCATTATTTTTATTTTTAAAATCAGATCTGTGACTGCGGCATCCTCTGCCTGTTTCCCTTAGTGATGTAAAAAGTCATTTATAGAAGGCACAGTGTGCAAAACCAGGGCTTTCCAGGTTATTAACTTTCTGACATACTCTGAATTTTATAAATAATCTACTGCTCAGTTGAGAAAAACACAGTTTTTTTTCAGTCTGTAACAGAAGATTCACATTTCACTTTGTATCAACGTTTCTCCGACCGGACTTGGGGATGACTGTGGAATAAAACTTCTCAGAGCTAATGTGCGTTTGATGAGTTCTTTTACAGCAGTAAATGTTTAAGCGGCACATTAAAAGAAATCCTTGAATGGCCGCTGCTTCTTCTGCCTCATTAAAAAAAAAAAGAAGAAGAAATTCTAGAAAAAGATGATTAATGCAAATATTCACGAGTTTAACTGCCGGACACAAGATGTCCCTGACTTCAGTGTAAACGTAATCACTGGCTGGTTTGTTTTAAAAGTGAGTCTGAACAGGAAACACATTATAGAGGACAGCTTTAGAGCATCCTCAAACAGCTAGGAGTTAAACATTCTATTCCATTCCAGTGAGGAAAAGGAGCTCATTCGTTTAGCAGAAATGTATAATTCCACGAAAGGCCCCTCAATTTTACGGAATAGCAGCCAGCTTTAATGGAATGTTATTGGATCGTATCAACTGGAGGCAATAGATGAGAGTCCATGTAATTTGGCCTGAGGGGCTGTCTATTTGTCACTGGAGGGGAGAAACTATCGATTAGAGGATTCAAATCCCATTATGTCAAGTTCTGCCCTCGTTCATCACAGTCGTAGATGGGTGGAGGACATGCTACTTAGCAAACAGGCCAACTTCTGGAGAAACACATGATGGTGTTCCAGACAAGAGGGAAGAGCGGTCATACGCAGAAAGATTCAGAAGGGGTATTTTTGTCCTCAGGTGTTTGCTAGTGTGCGTGTGCGTGTGTGTTTGTGTGTGTTTGTTTTATCTCTATGTGTTGTTGCGTGCGCTCCCATCAGCCAGGTGAAGACTGCTCCATCCACAGGAGGCTCCCACTGATGAAGTTCCCTTAAGAGGAACTTAAACAAGGATTAGATATATCAATCACGCGGCAGGGCAGCATCACACCGCTGCCTTCAGGGCGCTATCGCCTCTCAACAGCTACCGCCGGCCCAGTAAACAGCTTCCGCAGCTCAAACCTGCAAACTCAATCCATCCTACTTGCTGCATGCGAGAGTTTTGTTCATTAGGTTCAAGTGGACACGGTGGTTCGTAAACCCAATGAGTCGATACAAGTGTTGAAAAATAATGATAATAATGATAATAATGTATTTTTTATTGATCACGTACAGTCATAGTGAAATGATTTCTCTTGTATTTGACCCATCCCTGTAGGAGCAGTGAGCACCTTTGAAGTGCCAGGGGAGCTAGGGTTTCAGGGTCTTCCTCACGGACCCTACGATATGTAGACCCTGCTGGGACTCGAACTGGCTACCTTACGATCTTCTGATCGGGAGACGACTGCTTTACCCAGTGAGCTACAGCCGCTCCAAAATCAAAAATACAAGCAGATTGTTGCCAACTGGATATTAAAGCCAAAAAGATCATATTTTACGTGGGGGGGTCAAAAGTCAGCGTACTTCTTGCCCGGATAAATGTTGAGGGTTACGTCAGGAGGGGTGTCTGATGTAAAACCTATGCAAAATGAATACGCGGAACATGAACCTGATTCTCAAATCGTATCGGTCGGGGTCCGACTAATCAACAACCGCCACCGGTACTGTTGGCCAGGTGGGTCCCGGTGAAAGCTATGCTTTGGCTGGTCGAAGGAAAAGAAGATTGAGAGGGGCGAGGCGTGCCCTGAGACAGCGAGATTTTAGATTAGGAACCTTAAATGTTGGAACAGTGCTAGGTAAAGGAGAGGATGTGACGGAGAGACGGAATTTAGTTACATTGTTCTTCCAGGAGACTAATTGAAAAGGCAGCAAGGCTAGAAGCATCGGAGGAGGGTACAAACTGCCTTTGTGCATTAAATCATAACGGGTGCATTGTTGAGGGTCAAAAACCCCCAGAAGATGGAAAACCGTAAATCATTTCATGAGAAAGAAGAACAGAAAGGTCTGAAAATAAACCATTTTGAAGTATGGTTCCTACTGAAAAATAGGAGTTTCTCCTGTTTCATCTATCATTATCGGTGTTGGACATCCAAAGCTAGATCGGATGCTGCCGTTACCTGTATGACTGCGGGTTCAGAGATGAGTGTCTCTTCTTTAACCACTTCCACCATGGCCTCAGGCACCACGGCCTTCTTCATGCACCCCATATCGAAGCCATACACATCATCCCAGAATGCTATGCGGTCCTGGTGCCTCTGTGCGTCTCCGACTGCTGCCAGGCTGATGTTACAAAGGTCAGGATAAACTGAGGGACAAAAGGGGAGCAAGGAGAGTCAAAACACTGAAATAACCTCAATTTTAATATTAGTGTATATTACTATTATTGGTGAGAACAACAGACAAAAGCTTGCTGTAGTCCCTACAAGAAATTAGTAAAACGTCTCAACCAGAGAACTTCGCACATCTGAACATGCAATCAGCGAACACATTAGAACCCCTTTTACTGCCAGCACAGCTCTGGGATGCCCCGCGTGTTCTGACACCTGTCTATCAGAACCGACATCAATACCTAGTTACTTTGGCTGCTGTCAGGAGGTGGGATATATTAGGCCGCAAGTGAACACTCCATTCTCCGAGATGATGTGTTGGGATCAGGAAAATCAGACTAGTCTAAGGATCTAAGTGTCTTTGACGAGGGCCAAATGTGTGAGAACTGGGTCAGAGAATCTCCAGGTCTGCGTGTCTTGTTGAGTGTTCCTGGTCTGCAGGGGTTGTGGCTAAAGAAGAACGACTAGTGAACCACCTACAGGGTCTTGAGCGTAGGTGGTGAGGGAGAGATGGTTGGTCCGTGTCGCCTCGTCCCACAGCAGAACTTTTGAAAACATCTTTGCTGGTTCTGATAGAAAGGAGTGTCCGAGCCCACAGTGCTGAAGAACTGATTGACTGATTTAGGAGCTCCTCTGGTGCTGTTCACAACCGGTTGGGACATGACCCAGCCCTGAGAGCAGAGAACAGATGGGGACACCCGGCCAAGCCCAAAAATCCCCCCGCCACCGGAGAATCCTCATTCAGAGCTGAATTGTCTCGATTGGTTTTTGTTTGTTTGTTTTTGAGCAGGATAACGAAAAAACTACAGGACAAATTAGCATGAGATTTTACCCAGAGGTAGGTTTGGGGCATATCCTAGAAATGATTACATTCTTGTGACGTTGTGTGTTTCGCAGCTTCTTAAATCAGATAAAATCCAATAATATGTCGTTTGGAGTAGTGAATTCATATTATGGCTATTGCTGCCTCTGATGTTCCTTTGGGGGTGGAGCTAGGGGCTCAGTGGGCTATACAGAGACGCTGAAGGGGAAAGCACAGGAGACGAGCGGCTAGAAATACGCAATACGCAATAAAGTTACCTAAACTTTAGGTACTGTCGTGCTTCGGCGGAGGTTTTTGCTCTCCCAGTGATTTTTCTAGCTTACTATGAAATTAAATTGAACATGAATGTTGAAATAAAAAAACAAACATATGACCTAAATAAAATGAGTGTATCGCCATCCATATATTTCGAGGTCTTTGCATCTCAGATTGAATTCTGTCCGACTTGTCGGTGGCGAGTGAGTACATCCAGGGATTTGTATTCCGCTTTAGACAAAAGATCGTTAATCATAAGTAAAGGAAAACATGGCCAAATTCAACTCCAATAAACCTCTACTCTCCCGTCTGAGACGTGCTTAATACCAACAAATCCAATGGCTTGGAAGGCGTCCGACAAATTTAATCAGGAGGCCGCCTTAACATCTTGTGGGCGTGGAGCTTTGCATCAGTTTGGTGACGCTGCTGTAATGAGTGCATCCATCACGTCTGCAGAAAAACGTGGCGGCGTGACATTCTGTCCTACTTCACTCTTTACACTCTTTAGATCGGATGGCATCAATGTGGACAAAAGCGTGCGGAGGCCGGAACTTTTCAACGGGCTCGTCGAGGCAGGACGCTGTGAATATCTTTACAATCACTAGATGAAAAAAAATACTGTGTAAATGAATTCAGAGCAAATATAAAAAAAAACTGCCATTTAATTTTCTACTTTGAGGAGACACGGAGAACAAAAGTACCCACCCAACGTTATTCTCTCAATTATCCTCCATCATTATCTCAAGTAGGTTTGCTAATTAAAGTTTCACATAATCACTTGCTTGAGCTCTCGCTCTTATTTAACGGTGATAATGATAACTAGGAAGAGAGAAGCTTATATCCCTGCAAGGGCTCAGTGGTGGACGAAGAATTCGGATCCATTGGTACTGGAGTACTGGAGCCAGTAGTACTTATACCACTCTGTGAGAATACTCCATCACAAGTAAACGCCCTGCGTATGTAAAAGTATTAGCATCCAAATGTACTTTAAGTATCAAAGTAAAAGTACTCATTGTGCAGCAGACTGATCCCGCTCAGTTTGTTACTAATATTGGATGTTTGTTTTTTTCAGATCTCCCTTAATTTGTCACTTTCTTCGTACTTTCAAACATAAAAAACAAAACTCCGTTTCCCTCTCACCCATCCAAAAAAAGACGAAATAGCGCGAGTCTATAGAAAAAAGGTGAAATAAATCCTGGTAAAATAGGGAGAATGTTTGTTCTAGGTCTATAAGCTTGTCCCCAACAGTAAGGCTATATAGAAAAAAGATGGTGCACACGGGTACGGTCCATTTCTCCAGCCGATACCAATCAGACGTTTTGCTCCAAGATGAGAGAGTAATAGTCGTAACTGATCATACGAATGTTGACCTAGAAGACAAAAGACGGACAACGTGATCCAATATCATCATCATCATCATCTGTTCCTACCCTGTGAAACCACGTTGTTAATTTGACCCTACCTGTGTCTGGTGTGTTGGATCGTGTCCAGAGTGCTTTACAGATCATTTCCAATGCTGTAACTTAGAGGAAATGACTGCTGTGTAAAAGATGTCTTCAGTCCGAGAAAAACTTCTGCTGGTTTTCCTGCGATCGTACCTCATCTTTTTTTTTTCTCAGCTGATGAAGGATGCAAGCCGTGTGATCCCTTTGAGTCACCAGGGATACGCTTTTCATGACAATGAAATGACATAACGCCATCAGACGAGCATCGTCCGCGTTCCTAAAGGAGCATTAAACATGAGCCTTAATGTCCTTTGATTGAGTTTTCAGATCGGAACAGATTCCGTTGTACGGCTAATATGCTGGGTGATTAAGTCAGAGCTGATGCGCTTTAAGCCACTGGTTTCCCTACTGTGAAGTAACATTAGCCAACGCAAAGGCCTGAGGCCTTAACTAGACTTGAGAAGACACTCATGAGGACATGACCAAGTTCATATTTTAATGTGTAACTCATGTCACTGTGATGTAAAGAGAGTTAGAAAGAAATCTAAAGAACTCTAGATACTTGTGCAGGAAATATACCTGATTGTGGTGTTGTAATAATGGGGCTACGTTCACGATGCCGAGCTCAAATCCGATTTTTTTCGTGGATCGGATTTCTATATCCCGGAAAAGTCGGCAAAATAATGGAATCGCGTTATCGTACGTGTTATCGCGCAACTCAAAAACTCTTTGATGGATTAAATACAAGTTTTATTCCCACGTAGACCTTAGTGTGAGGAAGAACTGGATTTTTTTTTAGGAAATGGTGGCTGTAAATTTTCGACACTAGGGGGGAGCTTTATCTACAAAAGTTTTCGTGCCAAAATTTCTCAAACCATTAATCTAATTTAGTCCAAATGTGGTGAATATGTGTCGAAAATCTATCTTCATTACATGGTGTTTCATTTTACCCACCATGGGGGGCTTTATTAATGGAAAACACTGTTTCCTGGACAGAACTCAAACACATAATGGATTATTCTCAAACTACCTTCATTGACCTCAGTGTGAAGAAGAACTGGATTGATTTTGGGAATGGGTCTACCTCTGAATGGCTCAAAAGTAATAATTGATAAAGTTTTTGACTCTAACTTCAGGGGTGTGAAAACTTTTTCCGTTCTGGTGATTTAGCATTTTCTTCATACTTAATAAAACGTTTTTTAAAAATAATGTTTTGGGCTTCCCCAGGTTGTTTGAAGGTTCAACACAGAGACACACGAGAAGAAATCAGGAGGTCGTCAAATATTGTATCCCACAGCACTGTGTCGATGTGTATGTAGTGATTTGTTTACCTGTGTGGATGTGTTTTGTTGTTTGTTGTTATGTTTGTATGAAACCAGCCGTTTCCCCTGCTGCCGGTTATACAGTATCTCTGAAAGCCTTGACCTTAAAACTCACTTTGAGCTTAATGCTTCAAAGTTGCTCAATTGCGAATTTTGCTCGATAAGCATTTAGCTGCAACTGTAGAAGTACTTTGTACCTCTACTGAGACGCTTATGTTTTCTCAGGCATCTGTTGGTTTCTTGGTTCGTTTGTCTGCAGGATCGCACCAAAAAACCATTTAACAGATTTATATGAAACCTGGTGGGAGGTCTCGGCGTGTGACAGGAAACATCACAAAAACATCAATCAGTGGTTCGGGTTAAAAGGTGCAGGAGAACTTTTCTTTAACATAGCAAGATAAAACTTTTCACGATATATACATCTATGGCGCCTAAACCGCATCATGGATTTTGACATAAATCCCATAATGTTAATAATCATTTTCAACATTAACAGAAATGTGCTGATTAAGAATCAATCTATCAAGCGATATTAAACAAAATGACTTTCATACATAAAAGATGAAGACAGAGTGCTCTACGTGATAAAAAAGAATTTCCCCATGAGGGTGACAGGGGGGCCGGACCTCCTGTACTGGACCTGTCCTCACAGCCCATCACTGCGTGGCCCAATTGGTGTTCACCAGAGAACAGAAGAATTGTCAGGTTCTCCATTGGTGCGCCGTTCTCTTCACAGATGAGAGCAGGTTCAAACTGAGGTCGTGTGGCAGGCGTGACGGAGCTCGGTGAAATTGTACAGAATAAACCCGGCTTAAGGGGGAAGACAGCGAGAGAAAGATCGCCTTCACAGGCTAGCGTTAAGTTGGATAGATTTTACAGTTTAGAAGAACATTCAAGAATCTATTATCGTAAATTCTCTATTGATTTTCATGACTACATAATTATCGCCTAGCTATATCGTGAAATAATGAACCAGATAAACTAAGTTCAACGTTGGCGAAATCAGTGGGGCTTAATTTAAATGCCGAGCAAAGTCTAAAGTCTAACAAAAGAAAAAGTAGTAAATGTGATAAAAGTCAGTTGTCTATGTTCACACGTTAAATCTGTTTGGTGTGTTCACACGTTAAATCTGGTGTGTTCACACGTTAAATCTGTTTGGTGTGTTCACACGTTAAATCTGTTTGGTGTGTTCACACGTTAAATCTGTATGGTGTGTTCACACGTTAAATCTGTTTGGTGTGTTCACACGTTAAATCTGTTTGGTGTGTTCACACGTTAAATCTGTTTGGTGTGTTCACACGTTAAATCTGTTTGGTGTGTTCACATGTAACTTCTTTTCAGCTTCAGTTCATACGCGAAAACGTCATTTAATGAAATTAGAGCCCGGTGAGAAAAATATTACCGATAACGTTATAATAAATCAACGTCAGTAAAATAATTGCTGTTTGTATAAACTATGTATTAAAATATACCCGATTGCATTTTCAGATGAGTTTGTTGAAGTAGTTTTTGTCGAGGGTTTGTATCGGCCTGCCGCCGCTGCTGAAATAAAACCCTGGAGGTAAGACTGTATACAGACGGACGTCCATCGCTAACCCCATATGCCCCCTGTGGAGGGGTAAATATATATGCCCTCCACCTTTCTTTTGCCCTAGCATGTGTGTAAATGCTCCGTCTCACACGACCTTCAACACATCGAAGCGTAAAGTGCGTGAATGGATGGCGACAGCTCAGTGATGGGCGACTCATGGCCCCTCATTATTAGCTGAAGCCCCGAATGTGACCCTGTGAGTGTCACCCCCCTCATACACACCACCCTAATGTGTGTGAACACACATATTTACACACACACACACACACACACACAGCAGGTTTGTCCCTTCACTTGACTCTGATTACTGAACCCAGTGAGTAATTATGAGGACCAGGTGAGAAGAAAGATGAGGGACTGCTGATTGGGCAGAGTCGGGGAAGTCACTCTGTGAGAGACACTGGAAAAGAAACCCACCCGTCAAGAGACGGATGGGTGAGGAAGGGGCGGCTGCTGTGTGGACTGAGAGGAAGAAAGACGAAGGGGGGGGGGCGTCCCCAGATTCATGACTTTGACATCTGCGTCCTTCTCGACTCGCTGCTCACAGCCCGTTTGTCATGCCCCCCCCTCCTCCACCTTCTCCTCTTGCTCTCTTCATCCGGCCCATTGGTCGGCTGTGAAAGAGGGAGACGCGGAGCGGGAGGGGGGCACTGGACCAAACGCTTTCCCTGGGCGGTGGTCTGTGCCGGGCAGGCAGGGACACATTTGAGGATGAAGGGGGAGGTTAATGTAGTGGGGAGAATGAGGGAGACATAACTCTCTACTAATGTAGCTTAAACACACATACGGCAGAACTAGTGCGGGGGCCGAATGAATAACTCGGCCCAGCGGTCGACCGGCACCAAACATCCCCAAACCTGAAAATAAACTCAAGAGGAGAAGGTGGTCGCTGTAGCGTTACGTAAACGTGTCTCATTACGGACCTCAAACTGTCCTTATTGACTCAAGCTAACTATTTTTTAAGTTACGATCAGCTCTGACAGCTAAGAGCCGTCCTTCTTCTTCCTTGCTGTTCAGTTGCTACTTTATGAAGACTTTTTCTGTTTTTTTCCCCCGTTATCCACATAAGTCAGTGTGTCGCCATGGCAACTGTGACGCTAAGCAGCCGCTTCAAACACGCGCAGTGACAGAAGAAGCACGTGGAATCGACTCGGAGCTCTGCTTCAACTGGGCGAGAGCCTGATGATGGCTGACGCAAATTTCTGACAAGTCAGGGATCCATCCGATCATACGACAGTCGGCCGGGAGCTGTAGATCAGCGCACAGCTTACGCCGCCCGATAAACCCCTCATTCGACCCAAATGTAAAAAAAAAAGAAAAAAGTTTCAGTCTAGTTTGAGCGTTTTTTCCTCCTGCAGATAAACGAATACTGGTTGTGGATCCGGTGGGAGTCGGCCATGTTGGGAGAGTCGGTGTTAAAGACGCATGTCGAGCCATATGGCGAGCTCTGACCTGTCACTTTCTGCCTCGCTCTGGTCACACCTTCAACTGTCCGGTCTCCTTTGCTAACAGATCCATCTCTATGGGTGCGGCCATTCAGGCTGTCCATCAGAGTGTGTGTGCGTGTGTGTGTGTGTGTGTGTGACCTCTCCTTCATGTCCCAAGGAGCCACTAAAGGCAGTGTGTTGGAACCATTCCTAAGTTGGGTCACATTTGGCACAAGCCGTTAAATCTGGTCGTTGGTGGGGATGGGCCAAGGCAGGAGTGGCACTGAAAGAAACCCCCGCCCCCAGACACAAAGAGTCATCTGGAGATCAAACATCAGCCCGACATCCCTCCAAAACATTATCCAACACATCCATCAGTGCCAGACCCATTTTCTTGGGCGAGTCTACAGTAGTGTGTGCTGTCTCGGTTCTAGAGAGACGATGTTTAACCCACAGACTTACCCAAGAATCAACTTATTACAGGGAAAAAACATGTGGGAAAATCTAAATATTCAAAAGGCACAGCTACACATCCTGGTTAATTTATCTAATTTGATTGGCTTGATATGCTTCCGACAAGACGGCCCCCCTTCAGTCTCACCTAAAAAAAAACACGTTTTCAGGAAAACAAGATTGGTTGAAAGTCCAAAATGGAAAAAGGCTTAATTGACTTAATTCAATTAAGCCTATTGATTGACTTAATATCAAGATTTATTCCAGTGAAAACTTTCTGGTGTAGATTAACGAGGGAGTATAGAGGATCGATATAGAGCTTCGACACGTGGCGTGGACAATAATCACAAACCATCATATCAGTAAACGCAATGATGTTGTGCTGGCCGATTTCCATTTGTAGTACAATTTCCATTAAAAGTACAATTTCAACTAAGTCCATGCTGTCGTCCCCCACAGCAAGGCTGTATCCCCGAAAAAGGCCCCAATCCTCTGCGTTGTACACGCAATAAATGTATTATTATTATTTATTAATCTCCCCTTATTGAACTCAAATTAAAAGGGAGGTTATGACCAAAAACACTTTTGTCTTTTTCACTTCACGAAAACTCCCCCTAGTGAGCAAAACATGAATTATTAGAGTAGACTATGGTATATACTCGCACTAGGTCGATTCATAAGCGCCAAATTTAGACTGAATTGGACCAAGAGTTGAGAAATCATGGCCCAAAAACATTTGGAAGTGTCGAAAAGTTACAACCAACCTTTCCCAAAATAAATCCCGTTCTTCCTTGCAGTAAAGTGTATGAGGGTATATAATGTGAAAATGATCCTGGACACAGTTTTTGATTGATCGCGTTTACACAAAGAAATTGCGGACGCGAACCAACTATTTCGGGGATAAGAAGACGAGAATGCTGCCCAGCGATCTTGGAGCCAACAGCAGATAAGATCTCAACAATCACGACAGCTTCAAGGTGGACACCAAAGATAAGAGTCACCAACTCAGTATCTGAGAGAATGTGAAAACTGCTCTTAATCTTCCCTCCGTCTGCCAGTTATCACGAGGAATAAGAATATTTCCCCTTCGGAATACAAAATATAATCTCTATAATGTCTATTATGTTTGAAATTTCTGAGAAATTTTGCCAAAATTTCGAAAAAAAAGCCGAGAATAGCTGCAGCAGCCAAAGCATTCTACACCACCTCTTCCAATCCACCCATAGTCCCACCCAAGATAAAATCGTACATAAAAAAGACACAACTCTAAAGATATTCCTTCTAGTGATTTTTTAAAAAACATTTTCCAGTCTCCCTCACAAACCTTAATATGTACATTTGATGGTGTCAACTTGAATTGAGGCAATTGTTGCTGTGCTTGCAGATTGTGTTGACGTACACAATTTAACATACCCAGTGGGAAACACTCCAATCATTCCCACACGTGTTACTTGTAATAACCACTGCGGCCTGACGTGAACACTTTCTCACGTGCTGACAGATGATATTTCCAGCTCAGTGTCACGCTGCACACACCAACTCGCTCGATGGCGAGCGCGCCGGCCGAACAGCTTTCAATGACTCATAAAACACAAAAGTAAGAAAGGTGTATCCGAGGATTCAGACTCAGCCACTGCTACTGGAAATATGTTACATACGCAATATGTGCTGATGATGACAGACCATAACCTCTATGACGGGTGAATGTGAGGAAAAATCACCATAAGTCAAAATGTGGCAAAAAAACTTCTCTTTTTTTTAATAAAATAGGCAGTTTTGGAGATGTGAATGTACCGTAAACCCTCAAAAATGAGGGGAAGGAAAATACGTTCTGTTGGGCTCTCTACAAAGCACAAGTGGAATTTCCCTGAGTTCTGTGAAGCAGTATTCAAGGAGGTGTGATAAACTATGAGGTAAACCTAAGCGCCACCTTTGGCAGCGGCCTAAAGAAGATTTGATGGAATGCAGTTGTTTCAAATGCACCAAATTTGCAAATTCTTTTTTTTATTTTGCATTCAAGAGAGGATGTGACCTACCTGAGCCGCCGTCAGCCAGGTAGAGGTCTCTGGCATACAGGACAGAATCCAACATGGACTCAAACAGCAAGAAGTAACCCTGAAAAACAAAAGAAAAGGAAATAGACTAAATGATGCTGGTGTCTCATGGACAGAGTCAGAAGCCCCCACAGCATCACCTGGTGTCCTGCACCCTTAACGCAGGTCATAAATGCATGCGCCAGGTATGGAAAATTCAATTATTTTTCTAATTCGCCATCAATATGGGGCAGATCGGTGAGTGAAGGATTTGTCCAGGTGGTACGCCACCCAGCACCTAAAGGTTTGACCCCGGGGGACCTTGTGTTCTGCTCCAGCAGACAGCACATTAACCCTGGTATTATTCCATTAATGCTGAAATTGAGTTTTGTCCACATCTTGTTGGCTTCGACCTGACTGGCAGATACTGCTGACGAATGCTTTTCTTTTCTTTTTTTCTTTCTCCCCACCGGCTAACGTTCTAACCAACTGAGTAAGCCCGAGCTTGAACGCTGCCTCCTACAAAATGGTTTTTGAGCGTACGGCACAGGCAGGATATTACACGTGTCCATGTGAGGGGAAAAGGAGGATTTTATGACCCACATCAGGTGATTCATATTTCACTCCTGCTTCCACCGCATGTTTGATTTACCTCACTTTCCAAGGAAACAATGAGTTTGTCCGCGTCCTCCAGTTCTATGAAGACTCACAAGTGGGGGTCTGAATATCTGCTCAGTGAAGCTACTATTTACCGCATTGTAAAAAAACCCCCCCAAAAACCCAAAGTGAACTCAGAAAACTGGTCCAAACAGTAATAAATACATTTTACTTATATGTTGCCTTACTTACAGCCGGCCAGACCGTCTGACTGCTTACCTCTGGCTAGACTTACTCCAGTAACCTAGCCTAGTTTCTTGTGTTATTCCATTAAATACATGATTTAGGGCAAAGAAATCAATGAATAAACCAACTTTATTGTCACACAAGATCACGCTCTTCCAAGCGTGAAGACTGTTTGTTCCTTAATGTTAATGAGAACGCGTCATTTGATGTTTGTATTTGATAGGAGGAATTAAACCGCATTCGGAAACATATTCCGCAGCACAGTGTTGCGATGAGGTTAAGGAGGTTCAGGAGTTTGATTTTTCCTGTATTACTTTTTAACTCCTCTGTGTGTTGATAATTTGGAGTATAATATAAGAAGACGTTCTCCACAAAGATCGGATCAAACGTTTAAGAAATTATCGCCAAAAAAGCATTTGGACGTAAAGCGCCCTCTAGTGTTGGAAATTTACAACCGTTCTTGCCCCAAATCACTCCAGTACTTCCTCTTACTAAGGTGAACGTAGTTATAAAATGTGAATTTATTATTATGTTTTTGAGTGATCGCGTTAACATGAAGGTGGGGTGGTGGTGGCAGCGGCGGTGGCGATTCCATAACATGTGTCGGAAGTGAACTGACAAAACAGAAGCAAACATACTGTCTTTCCAGTGGAGAGAGAAAAGGAGGACAAGGAGAGTTGAGAGAAGATGGGGGAGGAGGAGGAGGAGGTGGAGGGAAGCGTGAGAGAAAGCGATGCGGAGAGAATGCGGCGCCCAGAAGAAGAGTAGGACACTGAGATAAGAGCATTATTATTCAAATAAAGACACGCGTTTGTTTGGAGGGAGTAGAGCAAGCGGCAGGCGAAGAGGGGGACACGGCTCTGATTTATGACTCCAACTCCACCATCGTCGCCATCTCTGTCAGGAGACCGCGCTGATAGTGATGACAGCAGCGGCGCCGATATAACAGACTCATCTTCTGCAGAGCGATAAGGGGAAACATCCCTGATTTTATCAACGCCGCACTCTCCAACCAGAGTCGGGCCTGCCGAGTGTCCCCCCGCCGACCGTTGTGGGCCGACCAACGTCCTTAGTTGCAGGGAAGGTGGTTTTAAAAACCCTCACACGGAGAGCACCGTCCTCGTAATTTAGATCCCAATTTCATGGGACGCTGCCTCACTTGAAATTAAGGGGGGTAGGAGAGAGGGGGACGCCTGGAAGCAGAGCCACATCTGACTTTTATAGTCAACGCTGTCCCCGCCTGGGACATGTGACACCCCTGAACAGTTCCTGCAGACTGGATGATGTGCCGGTTTTGGGCGCTGGGGCAGAGTTCTAATCTAGAGCATCACCCAAATGTTGTTTCAGTCACACCTACCGTATGGTGTGGAGCTGGACCTAGACGGAGGAGTAGAAATATGGGAACCCAGATTGGTAAAATGTAAAATTTATCACCCATCAGTGGCGCTGGATTGATTTTAGAGATTTAACTTTTAATCCAAACTCCACTCTGACTCCCACCACAAAACGTTTTTATCTCCTCACATTTGGTTTTTGTTCAATCAATGAAACGTTTCTAACTTTGTAGGAGATTTTTAACTCCTGTTTATAGCACAGTTCAATATTTAGAATATCTTAATTATGAAAAACTAATAAGGTGACATTTTCCAGTTTCATGCAGGAGGAACGGCCCACCACAGAGTTTTACTGTCCAATCTTCCCGCTAACAGCTCGGTGGTTACTTTGCAGGCCGAACGTTTAAGAGCGCAGGGCTGCACAACAACACTGTTAATCCAGATTTAATCACAGCCATGATTTCGGCTGCCCACCCAATGCAATGACGTGGATTCTTTCAAACGTGTGCTCTGCCTGCAAAACTATTGTTTCCTGCGCTGAACTCGGACACAACTGGACTTACGGTTGGGTAGTAACGCGTGAGTGTTATATGAAGAATTACAGTAAAATATGATCTCCTTCATATGAGGTCAGATTAGACCAACTGATAGAAAGTTATGCCTTCGGGCTTTTCTGGGGCGTCTTTATGTACGTTTGTCTTTGTGGTTCACACAGGGGGGTTCACGCCCCCTTTGATGAGTCATAGGTATTGGTTTCAAAAGAAACATAATATTCTAATTAGGTTTCACACAATGTTTTCCCTCACTTCACTTCTATTTTCACTTACGTGGTAAAATAACAACATTAAATCTTAAAATTTGCACCATTTTCAACTGGAACTTCTGTTCTTTTTGGCTCGGAGAAACGAGACGAGCGAGCTCAGGTGTTGGGTTTGTGAGGAAGCGGCTCCGTTTACCGTCGGGGGCAGCCGCGACGCTTGCAGGCAATGCTCTGCAGTATAGTCGCTGTGCATTTCCATAAAAAGAGACTAATGAAAACCTAATGAGAATGGGCTGGAGCAGCTTATACACATTAACAGAATTAGCATATAAAATGCATTCCCCTGAGTGGGCAATAAGACACACACACACACACACACACGCACACACACACTTTTACAGCTGTGTTACTTTGTAAAGAGCTTCTTTTTTTTTCCCCAGAGAAGTCTCCCCTTCTTTAACTTCACACACTGCTATTAAAGCTCGAGTGTTCTTCATAGACTCCACAGAGGATACTTTTATAATAACTCCTGCAGACTCCTCTTGTCTCCAGTTATGTAAAAAAGAAGAAGAAGAGAAGAAAAAGCACGATGGGCTACGACATGTCCATCAACCCGTGAGGGGCTGAGTGGCTGTCAATTTTAGGGAACGTGGGCCACGTTTTTGAACAAAAACTGCATCAGCAGTTTACTTTCCTGCGACGCCTCCGTCCTTCTGCATTCAACATACATCTTACTCAATTATTGCAGATCATCATCACTTCCAGGCCCGGGAGGGCCAAGGCAAAATAAAGGAGATGGTGTGTGTGTGTGTGTGTGTGTGTGAGAGAGAGAGTACTTCCGCGCTTCGCTGAACACTGAAGGTAGCACCTCTACATCAACGAGCCTCTTCTACACTCATCCATGATCAGATGACACAAAATTAGCATAAACATTTCCCCTATGCCGTATAATAGATTTTAAGCGTGTCGACGCCTGGTGAGCGAACATTGTGCCTCCTCTATCGGCCTGATCTCCACTTAAAGGCATGGGAAAAAAAGGAGAGAGGGGGAACAATAGCTGAACAGCAAATATAATTACATAGAGCGAGCAGCAGTGTTATAACCACACACAGGGATGAGCCTTTGCCGGGTTCTACAGATACCGACAACATTTTGATTTCCTCTTCATATCTGTGTACATGTTATTTTTTATTTATTTTTTTTTGGAACATTTGGAGGGCACAAATCAATCAGAGAGCAGTCGCTTTAAAATCACGCCAGTGATCATCATCATGTCTGCTGGACAAAAAAATGGATGCAAACGTCTAATATTACCAACTAATTATGGTTTAATACAATCAAATAATCTGGCAGCAAAGTAAAAACTGAGGCTTAGCCAAAAAAGTTGACTGACAGGTGACTTGTGCCGGAACAGGCCATTTTTCCTATCTTAAGAAACCGTGGTAACTGAGCTTAAAGTGTATCCAAATTGTTTCACGGATCTGAAACAATTTTAACTGAAAAAGGATCAAAAAAGGATTTTTAAACATTTAAACTTCACCTGCCAGTGGTTATAAAGTTATGGCTGATCAGCGTAAACTCTGCACAGTACAATTACTGAGTAAAATAGGATCTAACATCCCCTCAAAATGTTGTTTTTTTTTTTGCTGGACGCAGTTTTTTCAACTTCTCAACCTGAAGCTGTGATTTACAAGATAACGCTACGGAATAAAATTTTAAAAGAATCACCTGCTTGGTACAAGATGAAGGGTTCAGAAGTTATAAATGAAAAAAAACTGTGTTTTACGCAGAGAAATCTCTCCCTAGTGAGGTACATACTAAACTATTACAGTAAAATATGATATGTACAGGATTGATCTGTTGGAGTCTATAGCCGCTAAAGATTTAAGACTCCTCCCCCTGACGTCAGAACTATACAACCAACCTTTCCCAAAATCACTCAAGTTCTTCCTCACACTAAGGTCTACGTGGGTACAAAATCTGAAGAATGTCCATGAAATCATAAAAAAGAAAATAAGAAGCAGCTCCCCCTAGTGAGTAAAACATTTAACTACTAGAGTAAATTAATATTATCTTATGAATATTATATATTTACAATAAAGATCTCAAGACGATTCATATTCACTAAGTAGGACCAATGATGAGGAGGTTATGTCCGAAACAGTATTTTACATAAAAACTCCCTCTTATGAATAAAATCGGAACTATTAGAGTAAAACACGATGTATACACGATGGAGCTCCTCCAGTTGATCCACATGCACCAAATTTGGACTAAGTCGTAACAACGTTTGCAGAATTGTGGCCCCGATAACTGACTGAGATTAAGCTCCCCCTAATGTCCGAAATATATACAATCCAGTTCTTCCTCAAACTAAACTGTACTTGATAAAAAAAAAATTGTAGCCGATCAATGAAAAAGTTTTTGGAGTTTTGTCTGGAACACAGGGTTTTTCGTAAAAAAAACAAGAAGCTCCCTCTAGTGAGAAAAACACGAACTACTAGAGTAAATTAAGATCATCAATCCAGTTCTTCCTCACTCTTAGGTCTACAGGGGCATCGGCGGCAATAATTCCATATCATCCGCGACGTATCAGGGATATAGTAATTATAGAATGGAAGCATCAAGTAGTGTTGAATGGAAATCCTGACATTGAGTATAAGTTGCTCGAAGTTGTACTTGAGTAAATCAACTTAATTGCGATCCAGGACCGTTCAGGGTTCCAGACTCGTTGGTGCCACGTCTGCAGTGCGTGTCACTTATGAGGAACATGCAGCCATGCCTGGTGTTTGGATTCTGCTGAAGGGCACCTCTGCATTAAAACACATTTGGTTTTGAGGGTGAAAGTCTAAGTCGGTGGCATTAAACGTTAAAAACAATGTTTGCCGTTGTTCCGTTCAGAAAATAAAAAATTTATAGCACGAACATCGTAAACAATCCCGATGTGCTTTTCATCAGCGGTGTCAGAGCATCTACAGGGCGTTTTTTAAATTCATCATCTCTTAATGGAACAAGGAGGTCGTCTCTCTTCACAAAGACAATGTCACCTGGGCAGTGGAGGATTGTGCTTTTAGATTTAGGAGCTACTCTGGTGGAGGAATACATTTTTAACCCTTTCGTTGGATTTTCTTTTTTTCTGACTTGATGACGGAAATGCGGCATTGTATTCTGGGGCTTCATAGACCACTCTTCTCATATTAAGAACCTACCAATATACAAGTTGATCATTATCTTCGCCTCGTAGGTTATGTTTTCTCTCCTGAGCGTTTGGTTGTGCGAAGGATTACAGAAAAACTACAGGACGTATCTGCATGAAATTTACCCGATGGTAAGTTTTGGCATATCCTACAGGTTATTAATTTGTTGAATTTTGGTGTCGTTACGTGTTTCACAGCATTTAATATAAACCGTATGGACTGCTGAGGTCAAAATTTGGCCATTGCTGCCTTCCTTTGATTCCTTCGATGTTTCTCTGGGGTGGGGCTGTTGGCTCAGCGGGCTAAACAGTGACAGTGAAGAGGAAGGCGCAGGGGACGAGTGGCCAAGGCCTCTGTATGTGGGCATACATTTGAAAATGATCCATGAAATAGTTTTTGAGTTACTGCGTTAACACGAGTCCATAATATCGCAGACTTTTCCGGGAAAAAGTCGTGTACAACTCTGCTCCTCTCTTGCGTTTGTCGCTCGAAATCACCTTAAGCCGAGTTGGGAGATGAAATATTGGTGAAAATCTATTTGCTCCAGTGAAATGTTTGTATTTTTAGTGAAGTCTAAAAAAAAAAAAAAAGGTTACTATTCGTATACTGTACGTAATAAATAACCTGGCTTACACCGTAGCGCCAAAAAACCTGGATCGGGCTACTGGGATCGGAATTTTGGTATGCAGGCAGCTGGCTGAAAACTACTTCCTCAAGGTCTTTTGGAAACGAGTACAACCAATAAATCCTCATTACAACACACCTGTGGCACCGTCACCTTGTGTGGGGATGTGTGCATCTATTTTATTGCTCCCGTGTCTGGGTGTGTGTCCAGATATGTTTGTGTGTGTCCGTGTGTTTGACTGACAGTCAATGAGAGGGACAGGATGACTGATGACTGCTGCCCTCCTCTTGGACAGGCGAGGCTCCCGGCGCTGATAATGAGGGCAAGGTAAGGCGCTGCCACTCGCTTGGCTTCCAAACCTGCCGCACCAAATGATCCGGACTTCAGGAGGTGTGATTGTGTGTGTCAAGAGTGTTCGTCGGTGTGACTTTGGAGTCAAACTTTGCTCAACTAGACGTGAGATATCAGAGATTTTGGGCAAGGCAGCAGAGAAGATGCACGCTGAAACTTCCCTTCATTTTCCTTCCACATTTTCATAGATCAGGCTGAGCACACGTGATCAAATCTGACGTTCTGAGGGAGTTTCTCCAAGGTGAGCTACCACATTGCTCGATAAGCTCACTACTCGGGGGCACTGGCCTTCGCCTCCTTACACAACACTGCTAAACAGTGGGCAATACATCATAAAGGTTCAGCACCCAGAGGAAAAGAGTAGATTTTTCCTTGAAGAAATACGTACTTTTTTTTAAATCACAGTTTTCTGGGTCATCGAACCGTGTTCTGTGCGCCTCATGAAGTATTTGGTATGAAGAACTGGGCAGATGGTTCTACGCCTGGACCGAGTACAGAAGTAGGTATGTTTATCAAGCGGTCTAGCAAGGGGGAAGGGGGGCAAATGCAGGAAGGATGTAATAGATGTAGATGTGCGTCTTCAGGACACACATCTGATTACCTTCAGTGCATTAAAACCACTAGAGGCTATCGTATTCATCTGTGTGAGAATCTCCCAACAGACGCTTGTATAAGCATTGTCCATTCAACAGTTAGATCAATAATGAAGAAGTTTAAAGAGACTGGAGATGTTAGACATTCGCCTGGAAGAGGACGTGTCTTCAAACTGACCAGACTCAAGAGGAGGGTTGGACTGGCAAAAGACTCTCCAAAGATTACAGCTAGAGAGGTCAGAGCTCAGCTGAATCTCGGGGTCAGAAAGTCTCCCTAACCACCATCAGATGGCGCCGACACCAACAGCAACTGTTCGTGAGGCTAGCCTGAAAAAAACCCACTGCTGTCGTCCACACACAAGCTAACGCTGCAACAGTTTGACAAACACCACAGGGACTTTCACTGGAACAAGGTCAGAGGTCAGATGGGACCAAAGTAAAGCTTTTTGGTACAAACATCTAAGATGGGTTTTGCGTAGCAAGAAAGGAAGCTTTTAACAGTGCCAATAATACTGGAGGGCAGTGTAAATGTTTATGATACCCGTGTCACCGTGGGTTATTGTGATAAACTCTTCACACTTGGTCTGAAACAAAGAGGAATCGTACATCCTGAGTGCGGACAAATGGACAAACCTGGTTTGTAACTATTATGGGATTTTGTGTTTGAGGCGTGATGTCGACCCGTATTTGTTACAGCCTAGACTCCTAGAACATTCATGATGGTATTTGAATGTTTGTGCCTGAAGAATTATAAAGCTAGCAGCCCATCCAACATGATGGATCTTGGAATGCCAATCTATCTTTAACCCTTAGAGAACTCAGCCCCCCCCCCTTTAACCACCGCGTCTCTTATCTGCCCTGGACTGTTTGTTTTTCTGTATGCCGGGAACGAGTACGGATCAATGTTGTGAGTTATGAAATGACAGTAGCGCTGCTAAAGGCGGACAGTTTCTCATTTGCCCCCCTCATCACCGCAACCCATCTCTGTCCGTTAGCCCCGCAACCACCGTCCGCTCGGCTCACCAACTCTGACAGCTGGATCTCTGGGGATAAAAATCCAGGGCCTCTCCTCCAAAGCAGCAAACAAGTAGCTTAGAACTTTAAGAACCGTACAAGGTCACCCGTATTAATCTGCTTATGTTTTGATTGGTAGGATGATCCTCGGCTCTTTTTAATTATAACTCCTGACATCCGTTGTTTATGGTTCCTGTTTAAATGGCTATGACGATATCTTGCATTTGAAAAATTAGCTGCCGGTAAATTATAGAGCCCCGATACAAAATGTGACTGATGGCGATGTTGTTTTTTTTTTAGGTTTTCTCAACTTTCCTGTTTTTGTACTACAGAGAATTAGATGAGGTCAAAAAAAAAAACAATTATTGGTGTCATTATTTTCCCGTTGTTCTTTACATTTTTTAATCTATACATACGTACATGTGTGGACGTATGTATATATGTATGGACAGATGTGGAGATAGTGATAGTTTTTCTACCTTTGTCCAGTCTTTATGTTCAGGTTTCTGAACATACAGAGATGATGTCCATATCGCTCCTCAGGGAAGAGCCCAGCTGAAAGTAACGGCTGTTACAATCAGGAAGGGCGTCTGGCGTGAAAACCCAGGCCCCAAAACTCGGTTGGGGCCTGGGTTAATCGTATTACTGGTACCGTTAGGCAGCAGGGTACCGACTTATGGACGTAGTAGTACTTCTTTCGGCTCTTTTCCCTTTTGAGGGCGTCCGATATGGAAATGAATGTGCTGTATCAGTCCAAACAAACATGCATCATTTAAACTAGAACTGTTAACTTCATTGTGATATAAGCCGGCGTCCGGCAGAACGTTATCTGGAGCTGGTGATCGGGCTGAGGAGTCGGAGGTGATGCAGCTCGTCATCTAACAACTCACTGCGCCGGCTTTCTTGTTCCATTACACCTTTCAATTCATAAGACGGATCCGCTGTCAAAAAGGCGCTGGAAATGACTCTTGTCTTGTTGACACATCTTAGATGAATGACAGTTGTCGGCGATAACCTCGGTGACAAATGCATTCATTGCGTTTCCTGCGAGAGCTTCACAATAAAAGCGGGCAAACCAAAAGTAGTTTAGTGAAGTCGGAGATTTTAGGGAATCCTAATAGTCTACAGTCCGCCGCTGCAGAACCCTTGTGTTAACGGGATAACTCAAAAACTATTTCAAGGATCATTTTCATTTAATGCTTCACTTCTTGGTGACCTTAGAATACCATTAAAATCACCCGCCTTATATTGTTTGGGCCCCCTTTTAAACACCAGAATAGCTATCCAATAAACGATGTTCTGACACCTATCTATCAGAACCAATATTATCTTTTTCAGCAGCGTGTGCTACAGTAGCTCTTCTGTGGGATCAGACAGCACAAGGTCAGCTTTCATTGCCCGGATGCATCAGTGAGCCTTGGGCGCCCATGAGCCCGTTTTCAGTTTACCAGTTGTACTTCTTCGGACCATTTTGGTAGGTAAAACTAATGCAGACTTTTAAAACCCAACAATATCTGCAGTTCTGGAGCTGCTCTGATCCAGTCGTGAACCAATTACTATTGGGCCATTGTCAAAGACACTCAGATCTTAACGCTTGCCCATTTTTCCTGGTTCCGACATTATTGATATCCAATTTCCAATAGACAGACATCGGGCTCCAGTCTTTTAAAAAAATAACTCTCTCATTTCATCCAGTGGTTTCATGCTCCTGTTACGCATGGAGTCTCTGCAATAGTCATCAGTCTCAGCAGAGTCATCAGCCACCTCCACCACCAAAATCCAGACTTCCAGGGGTGGGGGGGTATAAACATATATATGGTCAGGGCAGATACCCCATCGATCCCTGACGAGTGAAATGGGGGCCAAAGGCTTTTTTCCGACAGACTAATTATCACAAATCAGCCGCTATCTTAATTAATCTATTAATTAATTCATCTTTTACTTCATTGTCTGTCCCACCTGATTAAAAGAAAAGAGAAAAAAAAGCTTCATTTAAGGGATGTGTCAATAGAATTTACATAAATTGTGAGATTATTCCTGAAAAGCATGTTTGAATAGACAGAATCGGTTTTCCTGAGATGGTTTAAATTGTACTTTTGCATAACATGGTATAGATTAGATCGCGGATTCTCAATGAAATGGTTTTCCTTTGAGTTTAGTGAGTCACTGGGAACCAAGGGGAAGGAAATGGGCTTCACCCTGTGAGAAAATCTAAATTTTATAAAATATTTAAGGGACTTGTTTGCTAAACGGAACAGCAAAAAATATTTAAGCAAAAACTTTAACATTACCTCTGGCCTTAAAGTCTTTTCCTGTGAAAACTCTCATTGTTTCCTTTTTGCACAGGCACAAGGATTGGAGGACAACTTTTTGAGGCTCCGGTCGTTCTGAGAAGCAGTGGTTCGGCGCCGCTGCGATGAGAACTGACTGGAGAATCCTTAGATTTATTAGCGCTTTGTGAGCCGGTGTCATCAGAGATTACGTCCCCTATCCTTCAACGCTCCGCCGGAACGTCAAACAACGAGTTTCAATTTCCCTGCTGAGAGGACGGGAAGGCTCTGGCTGGTGACTCCTGTTCGTGAACCCGGGGCCTCGGTTGGATGAGGGAGGTGGAGGCGGGGGGGGCAGATACAGGATGCTCATGAATTAGGGATGACTTCAACGGTGCGTTAAACTTTGGCCGTCCCGCTTATATCGTCCCAGAGAATCTCTCTGATAAATGGGCATCGGGAGGAAGAAGGAGCGCCCTCGCTGGTTAGGTATTCACAGGAGCTCATGGCCGACTTTGACTCCGCTCAATCCATGTTTAAAACATGCGCCGCTCTCACCGGCGCCTTGGATCCTGCAGGCGGATTGGCCGTTGAAGGACCAACCTGATATCAAGCTGAGCATCTACCTTTAGGATAGTTGCGTGTAAATGTGTGAAGGGTTCCACAGATGGATGGAAGACGAGCCTCAGAGGGATTTTTCACGGGACCAATGTTGGCAGTTTGTCATTTCTTTGTCACAGGACGAACCAGTTATTTCCTTTATTAGCGCCAGTAAGTCTGGAAAATATGTGACTGTTATTCTGACATTGAGAAAAGAGACTAGATATTTCTTTTGAGTTTTGCGTATCGTTATATGGCATCAACACTCAACGTAGGTGAAAACAGAGATATAGTTACTGTCACTGCTAAAACCTGGGATTCCCTTGAGGGAAGAAAAAGAACAAATTGACAGCTGACATGTAATCAGCTGGCTCTTATAATCTCTTACTCACATCCTCAGCTACTAAATTCTTATTTCACTGAACAGAGGAGTCTTTAGACGCTTTAGAAGTAGAAGGCTTCTACTAGACCTCCAAAATATACGTTTACTGTCCTGGAAATGTAAAGAGGTACTGACCATCCACTCAGAGATGATGATGTCCACCTTCTCCACGGGGAGTTTGATGTCTTCTATACGCCCCTTGATCAGGGTGATGGTGTCCTCCAGTTTGTTGGACCTGGGCATTCAGGGTCAGAACATACGAGTAAGTATCTTATTTGCAGAGTAAACATTTAAAATCTAAGAAATTCTTAAGATTCCATGAATACTCTATATTCATGGAATACTATATTCTTTTTAATTGATTGTCAAATATGTCTTTGTCAATAAACATGATCTTAAAATCAAATAATTTGCAAAAATCTAACCTTGAACCCAAGTAAAATAATTAGAGGAAACATTAACTGAAGCATATTTCCAGACCTGTTTTATATTTGTATCTCCACCTGTTTGAGCAGGAACTCTGAAGTGGTGAACAGGTACTTCCTGTTTGACTGGGGTATAAATATGAGGTGACACAGGCCTGATTCTCTCTGAGGGTCTTCACCATGATGAAGACCAGAGAACACAGCAATGAGGAGCAAAGAAAAGTTGTAGAGCTGCACAAATCTGACAATGGAGACAAGAACATCTCTCAGCAGTTCAGAATGTCAGTTTGAACAGTTAGATCAATAATGAAGAAGTTTA